>APFE030739195.1:0-15625 GCA_000404065.3 Pinus taeda | reverse complement strand
CCAGCGATATTTATAGGCCCTGATATATAAAATTTGAGGTCCGGCCTAAGTGATCGGGGCGGGATTTTCTTTGTTTTCCCGTGTTTTCCAAAATTCCCGATATAATAAAGGGAGCAGGTTTTTAGTGTAAAAGGCGGGCCTGTGGAGTCCCGATAGTGTAGTTGCACATCGGGGAAGTGGAAGGCATGGGTACTGTGACCCGCGAAGGGGCCGATACCCGATTGCGACTAAATGAATCCCTCGAAAACCGTGCCAAGCCTATGGATTGAGCGGGAAACTGTGTGTTGCGTGTGTTGTGTGCGAGAATCCTTTTTCACACTTGCACCCCGTAGTTTTATAAAAGTTAATGAAGGTAACATTTATGTTTTATTTAAACATTTCTGTTCTATTTCTCACAATCATGAAGCTAATGATAACTATCTCTACAGGCGAGAAGTAAAGGACATAGGAGTGGATTCGAAGAGTCATGTATGCAGAAGCGTTGTGTCTAAAGATCCGGCCTTAGGCGCTCCAAGTCAGAATCCCACGCGTTGCATGCGCATTCTGAAAGCAAAGTTGTCCCAGTTTTCATCATGGGGAGGCGACACACAATCACTCTTTTTATCAACATCTATTCACTTCCTCGAGGAGGACGCTCCAGCAAAGGTGGCTTCGACATGTCAACAATCTCATCGACTGTTCTCCTCTGGACATTTTTTGATCCATGTAGTGAAAAGAGAGGGGAGTGTAAAAGTCAGGGGAGACAGGGGGGTTAGTTCCTGAAGGCATAAATATTAGCTTCGTAGATGAGAGAGGGGCTTTTTGTTTTGATGAGAATAGTTTTTTTTTTTTATTGTGAATAAGGAAGATTGTTTGGTCGAAGAAGGAGCCTGTAGTTTCTGATTTATTTTCCTTTGCTTTGAGGTGTTTTGAAGCAGGGTGTTGCTGCTGGCATGAATATAAATGTAATTTGTGTTTATGTATATTGATGGCATATTGTTCATGGTTAGCCTTGTTTATTTGAATATGATTCAATTACATGGTTAACTCATGAGCGATCTGTGATTCAAAACCATATTAAACACCAGTTGCTAGTTTATTTGTACGGAAAGGAATGTGTTTTCCTGTATGGGTAATCTGATTGCAATCAAGCTCTAATACAACCTTGTTCATCTATGAACTCAGTAATTGATTCTTTTGGACTTGGAATTTATTTATGGTGTTTAATCTCTTTCGTCATGCTCCTGCAGGGTAGATTAGGATAGCTAGAACTATATTAGAGTAGTTAGAAGTAGCATAGATAGAATTTAATACATAGAGGTTAGCTGTTTTATTTTGTTGATTTAATTGAAGTCTTCCTCCCAGAAGCAATCTATCAATGCATTTAATAGTTTACGGGGTCCTTTAAAATCCGTTGGAACTAGCCATCCCAAATGAAAGTAGGCCTAATTGGGGCTTGCGATCGGGTTAGTTCCCCTTGTTGGCATAGCAGAAATTCACCATGTCAACAAATTGCCACTAGAAGGAGGGCTTGAACCGCCGTCCACAACTTTTCAAGATTTCATCTATAAGTGCCATGCATGGATTCAAAAAGAGTAATACATGGATTGTGAAGGTCGAAAAGACCCTTCCTCTCATTCAAAAAAGCCTCATTTCGAAGAGGAGACACTGTGGGAGTATCCTGTCACTCAGGAACAACAAGTCAGAAGACTTACTCGGGCTTACGCTCGTTCCCTATCACAGCTCCCTATCTTTCAGTGTTTACCTCCAACAGTGAAAAGAAAGCCAAGGGTCTATCACATAAATGAAGAGACATCTGCAGCCCCTTCTCTTGAAGATATTGTGCTTGATTCTTTGTAGAGTATCGACTCTCCTTGGGAAGAAATTCCTAAGGGTTCCCCTTCTGAAGGCAATCCCTGGCCTGATTTGGAAAATCCTAACGAAGAAACCCTCAACCAAAACCTCCCTATCCATAATATGGCTAATGTTCCTCCTCCTGGTGGGAATCAATCTCTACTTCCTCCTCCGAGTGGGAATCAACCTCCACCGCCTCCTCCGGGTGGCAATCGACCACTGCCTCCTCCAGGTTGCAATCAACCTCCACCTCCTCTGGGAGCACTCCCTCCTTGGTTTGCACAGGATGTCGTAGCAGTACCTAGACAACAACATCCCTTACCCAAAAATGTAGAAATAGTACTGCCCAAATTCGACCCTGAGCGTGGAGACACCACTGATAACCACATTAATTCTTTCTTCCTAGTCATCCGCATGTTGGGGGTAGCCGATGAGGGTGTGGTATGTCGCTTATTCCCTTTTACTCTGATTGGTGTGGCCTCCACATGGTACTTTAGCCTGAGAATAGGATCGATCACCTCATGGGATGCCTTTCAGCAGGCTTTTCTAGACAAGTTTGGCGATGACAAAACACCTGCAATCTTAGTTTTAGAGCTATCCCATTTGAAAATGGACACCAAAGAAAGGGTCAAGGATTTTAACATCCGGTTCAATACTTTGTTCAACAGAATCCTGACCACCTCTACACCTACTGATGAGGTGCTCATGGAATTCTACATCTCTGCTCTCCCTGTCCCTACTGCGATGTGGTCAAGAAGTAATGCACAAACCTTACAAGGTGCTATCGAGGAAGCAATAAAAGTTGAGAATGAAATGATCAGTCTCACAACATGTCATCATACAACTGAAGGAAAGAAAGCCTCTCAGTCATCCAAGAATAGTGGAAGTGATAACAAAGTGGCTGAGGGAAAAGAGAGGGACACAGCAGATGTGGAAGGTTTGCATCAGATTATTAAGAAACTGACCAACACAGTCATCGATATGAAAAGGAATTCTAGAGAAAGTACTAGTGGGAATGGAGGAGATTATAACAATAGAAGACCATTCAAGCCTTTTTATCATAAGAAGATAGAGGGTGGTCATGGTCCACTTGCACTGCCTGCTCCACCCAATGAAGGGAATTTAAACACCAAAGAGCTAGCTCTTATCGGATTGCTCCTTAACCAAGAAGAACCTATAGTGGAGCTTGAGCCAGAACAAGAAGATGAAGAGGAATACCAAGTAGAAGAGCCCTTGGAAGAATAATCTCAGATCAATGTACCATGGGATTTCTATTCAAATGAGAATGATGATGACGAAGAAGATTGTATGGCAGAAATCCACACCAATGAAATCCACACGCGAAGTAAAGGGCCACTTCCAAGGGTGATGAAGCCTATTGACCAAACAAAGAAAGATGTCCACCCTTTGAAGGCACCTGCTCCTAAAGTTCCTGTTGAGAAGAGTAGACCAAGCGGTCAGTCCAAGAATACCCCAGTGGCAAACCATCTAGAGAAAGAGAACACAGCTCCCACTGCAACAAAGGCGACTCCAAATGATAAACTCCCACCTAAGAACATCAAAATGGGTATGTTTACTCTGCCCTATCCTATTTATAGCATTGATTACAATATTGTGGATGATCTTAGGAAATATAGGGCCAATATCACATACTTTGATCTACTAAATTAACACAACAAAGAGATCTACTCCTGAAAGTTATGAATGAGCAAAATTTCAAAACTTCCACCATCCCAAGCAGCCAACCCAAGAAGTCAGTCTCCAGACCTGTTAATACTCCCAGTTCTGCCCAAAAGCTGGCAGCCATGGACGTCACCCTATCAAAAATGAATCAAAACTCCCAAAATGTCAGCGCAGCCATGGTAGGGGGGAAATCAAAATCCATGACTCCACCCTTCCTTATCACATTCGAAATCCTCAACATGAACATGCACAATTGCTTGGTAGATTATGGTGCCTCGTCCACTGTTATGCCTCATGCTATTGCCAAAAGACTGCATGCTATACCTAAGAAAACAGGAACTCGGATTATGCAATTAGACAGGAAAAATGTAAAAGTAATTGGAGAGTTAAAAGATGTGTTGATTCGGATGGCTGCTAAACCACAATACACACAAGTCGTTGACATAGTGGTAGTCGATATACCCGAGGCTTATGGAACGCTGCTTAGTAGGGATTGGTTAGCAAAACTGAATGGATACTTCTCAACTGATTGGTCCCATCTCTTGCTGCCTCAGAAGGGGAAAGGTGATATGCTGAGAGTTGATCGGGAGAGATACATGAAGTATGTAGTGATGGAGACACACGGTCCCAACGAACCTGTAATATTTACCAACTCTATCCTTGGGAATTATAGTTTCAATGTTTATGCCACAAAGACCTGTTTTGGAGAATTCCATGCAGAAACAGTTGAAGAAACTTTGACATACACACAATTGGAAATTCCCTCCCATAATCCAACTAATGAACTATCTTGTATTATAGTAGATGATAGGACTAATTTCTTAGATATTAGTTCAATTGATGTAACATTAGATTCTATGTTCTGGACACTCTATTTTGATGGTTTTAACTACCTTGAAGGTGCAGGTGCTGGGAGCATTCTCATTGATCCTCAAGGGAAACAACCTCTGATGGCCAGCCAGTTGGAGTTCACGTGCACCAACAACACGGCAGAGTATGAAGGCTTGTTGCAGGGCCTGAAGAAAGCCATTGATATGAAGGTGAAAATTCTTAAAGTTTTTGGTGGCTCACAGATAAGCGTGGATCAGGTAAGGAAGAGGATACACTGCAATTCGCCACACCTGGTAATGTACCAACATGAGGTATGGAGTTTAATTGACAATTTTGATTCTTTTATATCACATACATACCTCGATGGCAAAACCAAGCTGATACGATGGCTAGTATTGCTGCTAAACTTTCGCCTGATTTTAGATTAAAGAAGAACAAATGTTATGTTGAATTGATTTCTAGACCATCCGTGCCTGATAACATCTCAAATTGGCAAGTGTTCGAAGATGACAAGCTTATGAATGGGAGTAAAGAGGAGGCTAAGCACTACCAACAGAAGCTTCAAAAGATGCATCCAGGCCCAGGATCATTGGTGAAGAAAGAGTTTAACAAAACGCTGGATGCCAAAATCATCTCTCTGGTCATGCACACCCCCTAGGTAGCCGATCTCGTGCGAGTAAGAAAGAAAATTGGGAACATCAGGCTATGTATCGACTTCAAAAACATGAACCAAGCATCCCAGAAGGATAGTTATCCTGTCCCTCCTGTAGAACACATTCTCCAGTGTGTTTCTGGGTCCAAAATTTTGTCCCTATTAGATGTGTTTTCAGGATATAATCGAGCATTGGTGTCTAATGGAGATCAACTTAAGACAACATTCCAACACTTATGGCTGAGCCAATTCCAAGTTGTGGAAAAAATTGGTCAAGGAACTTACAGATTGAAAACTTTGCAGGGAGAAACTGAAAAACTCCCTGTTAATGGCCAGCATTTGAAGAGATACTTCCAGTAGCCACCACATGGTGGTTACCTCTTGAGTAGATTAGATTTCATTTCATTTTGTTGTTAGCGTATTTATATTTCTGTCTTTTCCTTTTGTTTCTGCAAAGTTTATTTTCCTGTTGTTTTGAATTACAGTCCTTTTTCAGCCAACTAATTTCAGTCCTCCAGCCTCGTTTTACCTCTCAGATTTTCGCTCATTCACCACATTCAGCCTTTCCCTCCCTCATTAACCTACTGATAATTCTATTGTTTCTAAACCCATCATTACCTTGCAAATCAAACAAATTTTCAATCAGCCCATGAGAACCTGAAAATCGGCTATGGAGTTCAAACTAAAGGCACTCATTGGTATCTATTGAGAACTAGGGAAGATCCATTGATAACTTGGATATCTGGAGCATGCAAGGGCAGCTTTATAAAACAAAAAATGTGTAACTACAGCTGGACTGGCATGGAGGAAAACTGCATTTTGATTAAATCCCACTCAGACCTAGCCTATACTTAGCTGTAGGGTTTGCAGTCATTCTCCATTGGCTCCATCCACCACACTAAATTGTCTGATACCTATCATCCACAAGTAAACTTCCTTTCATGGGCTAAGCTCACTGTCATATACCCAGTAGCAAATCCAATTGTGCTCTAGTCCTTGTGCCTGAAACTGGAAGGACTTATTTAAAAGAAAATGAATTGTCGAGCCCTTGTGCCAATCTGGAAGGATAGGTTGTTTGGGAATCCGGTTAGAGTAGGGACTATTGCTGGGCTCAGAGTACTGGTCGACACAGCAAGCCCAACCTTGCTTAAGTAGTTTAAAAATATGGCATGATCCATGATTGCGCCCCATTCAATCATATGAAAATATAGCACTAAAATTCTTATACAAAGTGCAGATAAACATATCTACATAAAGAGTTGAGGTACACACCTAAAACAGGTATTGGCAGACCAGTGATGGCCCTAAAAGGATTTTGAAAGTTGGAAACAGGTAAAGGAAAGTCAATAAATCCCATAATACTACCATTGGAGAATGCCTATCAAAACTCTATCAGTCAGTAGAATTTATTTGTCTTTATCCCACCTGAATCAATTAATGTTGAAGTGGAACCCATGTTTGTCCATTTGTACAGTTTGCATTTCAAGTTTATCTTAATACCTTGATGTGTTATTGATCCAAGGTTTATTTGGAAATAGAGATAATTGGTTCGCCCAGCGATTCGCCATTTGTTGTGGCCACAACCACCACCCTATTAAAACTTGCCCTGGTGGCAATTTTGAATGGGTCCCCTAAAAGTTGGTCTTCTACCTCTCCGAATTATCTGTTTCATCCCAGTGATTTTAACTCTATGAAGAGCCAAATATTCCACTCGCAAATGGTTAAAGCCCCTTAACAAATCCCTCGCATACAACCTCGTTTAAGCCCTTCATTCCTATGCTCATTGGGATTTATTTAACTCACAAAACCTTCCATCACCTCATTATTCCCATCATAGCTGCTTATAGCGAAAACGCTCAAAAACATGCGTAAAACCCTTTCCCACCTATTGCAATTAACGCTAAGGCTCAAGGTTCACCGTTACCTTCAGGACCCGACGGTAATATCGACCCAAATTCATATATTTTCGGGTCCGGAAGCTATATCGCATGTCGCTATCGGCGTGGTCGCGGGGTTTATATATATATGGCACGCCACTGGCCTCCGGACCCGACGACATTACTAATCGCATTATATACATTATTGGGTTCGGTTCCCCAATCGCATATCGCATATTGGCGGAGCTCAAGCCTTATACACAATGTGCGCGGCGATATAGCAGACCCGCCAAGCTTATCAAATATGATATATATGTTTTCGGGTCCATGGCCATATCGCATATCGCAATTGGCAGAGCCCCAGGCTTGTGCATATTGTGATATGCGATATGCCGGACCCAACGATATTTATAGGCCCCGATATATAAAATTTGAGGTCCGACCTGAGTGATCGGGGTGGGATTTTCTCTGTTTTTTCGTGTTTTCCAAAATTCCCAATATAACAAAGGGAGCGGGTTTTTAGTGTAAAAGGCGGGCCTGTGGAGTCTTGATAGTGTAGTCGCACGTCGAGAAAGTGGAAGGCATGGGTACTGCAACCCGCGGAGGGGCCGATACCCGATTGCGACTAAGTGAAGCCCTCGAAAACCGTGCCAAGCCTATGGATTGAGCGGGAAACTGTGTGTTGCATGTGTTTTGTGCGTGAATCCTTTTTCACACTTGTGCCCCGTAGTTTTATAAAAGTTAATGAACGCAGCGTTTATGTTTTATTTGAACATTTCTGTTATATTTCTCACAATCATGAAGCTAATGATAACTATCTCTGCAAGCGAGAAGTAAAGGACGAGGGAGTGGATTCGAAGAGTCATGTATGCAGAAGCGTTGTGTCTAAAGATCCGGCCTTAGGCGCTCCATGTCGGAATCCCACACGTTGCATGCACTTTCCAAAAGTAAAGTTGTCTCAGTTTTCATCATGGGGAGGTGACACACAGTCACCCTTTTTATGAACATCTGTTCACTTCCTCAGGAAGGAGGACGCTCCAACAAAGGTGGCTTTGACGTGTCAACAATCTCATCGACCGTTCTCCTCTGGACATTTTTTGATCCATGTAGTGAAAAGAGAAGGGAGTGGAAAAGTCAGGGGAGACAGGGGGGTCAGTTCTTGAAGGCATAAATATTAGCTCCGTAGATGAGAGAGGGGCTTTTTGTTTTGATGAGAACAATTTTTTTTTTATTGTGAATAAGGAACACTGTTTGGTCGAAGAAGGAGCCTATAGTTTCTGATTTATTTTCCTTTGCTTTGAGGTGTTTTGAAGTAGGGTGTTGCCGCTGGCATGAATATAAATGTGATTTGTGTTTATGTATATTGATGGCATACTATTCATGATTAGGCTTGTTTATTTGAATATGATTCAATTGCATGGTTAACTCATGAGCGATCTCTGATTCAAAACAGTTTTAAACACTAGTTGCTAGTTTATTTGTACGAAAAGGAATGTGTATTCCTGTATGAGCAATTTAATTGCAATCAAGCTCTAATACAACCTTGGTCATCTATGAACTCAGTAATTGATTCTTTTGGACTTGGAATTTATTTATGGTGTTTAATCTCTTTCGTCATGCTCCTGGAGGATAGATTAGGATAACTAGAACTAGATTAGAGTATTAGATATCATTTTGGGATTCAACTGCGTTAAGTAAGTCATTCACGTATGACCATTTCCATAAGAGGTAGTCGTAACTGACTAATTTCTCATGATTTTTTGAATAGTTCACTTAGCACTCATTGCATCGGGTGATGCTCACAGGGGTGAAGAAGTGGGATTGAAACTAGTGAAATGTGGAGAACGAATCACATAGCATCAATCATCACTTCCGGGGCTTTCACCCTATAACCAGGACTTCCCAGGAGGTCACCCATCCCAGATCTCCTCTAGCTCAAGCGCGCTTAACTGTGGAGTTTTTCCCCACAATCAAACCCACTTAGCTTGCTACCCCATTTGCAAAACCTTAGCAAGTATTGTGCCTCATGAACCATTCAAGTAGAGATCCCTTGACTCTTTTTGAATTTAGATTAGAGTAGTTAGAAGTAGCGTTAGAATTTAATACATAGAGGTTAACTGTTTTATTTTGTTGATTTAATTGAAGTCTTCCTCCCAGAAGTAATCTATCAACACATTTAACAGTTTACGGAGTCCTTTAAAACCCGTTGGAACTAGCCATCCCAAACAAAAGTAGGCCTAATTAGGGATTGCTATCAAGATAGTTTCCTTTGTTGGCATAGCAGCCCCAGATCAACAATACCAACAATACCATATTCGAACATTTAACTTTTAAAATGCAACTTTTTGGAGCTGCCATTATTAAGTCCTTTTAACTAAATGGAATATCACGGTCATAATGAATTATATGATGTGAACTTGCCTTTTCTGATTTTTCATGGTGAAGTTGATAAAATGACATACCCATCTGAGCAAATTATTGTATGCTTCTGCGAAAAGCTTTGACAAGATGTTGAAACTGTACCCTGATATGCAACATGCCTTGACTTATAGCGAATGTGGCGGGCACATTGAATTGGTATTCTCATACATCATTGTGTGGTATGGAAGTTATTTTATGTGGTTTAATGTATTGAAGTAGGCGTAATAGTTATGTCTCGGTAACTTTTCGCGAAAATAATAATGGGGTAATATATTTATTATATTATATTAAAATAAAGTTTAAATAATATTAATGAAGTGGTAATATCATTGTTTTTGTATTTTTTTATTTGCATGTAGTGTATTATGTATAAAATATATTTATATAAAAAACAAAAAGTATTGATATTGTTACTATATCGTTTTTTGTTAAGCATCGATATACATTGATCATGTTTATATATATGTGGTAATATAATATTTTAAAATTGCTATTTATTAGCAATTTTTGTTAAAGTTGTTTTATATGGTTTTTTTTTAAATAATTTTTTTAATAATAAAATTTAATTTTAAGTTATTGAGCTAAAAGGCTTATTTTACAGCCTAGTATGAGGGCAATGTGTAATTTTATCCATATTTAACACATAATTGATGTGTGTTCCTCTTGAAATAAAAATAAAATATTCTATGTAAGGATCATGTAGATTTACCCAAAAGGATCACTTCTTACTAGCTCAACCACAAAGCCTACCCCAAGAGTGTCAAGAGAACCCAAAAGGATCACTTCCTACTAGCTCAACCACAAAGCCTACCCCAAGAGTGTCAAGAGAATTATGATCTCTCAATAGCAAAGGTGCTTCAATGACAAGGACTTAACCAACTAAGCCAACCCTTGAGGCTATATAAATTTTTATATTTGTATGATAAAGGGATTTGTTTCCATGTAATAGTTTGATTATTAAAATTTATAAAGGTGTACATAGTACATTTCACTTTGGATTTCAACTTAAAACCTTTTGAGGGGAAATACATTTTTATGATTAAATTGAAAAATAAAATAAAATATTATAAACACATTATAGGTAAATATAATTCTTCTTTTAACATGATGTTAAAATGCAATTGGGGATTGTATCAATCCCTGAGGTGGAGATTAATTCAATTTTGTGGGGTTTAGTCCCCACCAAGTCACTAATTCAAATCTCATGGGAGGGGTTGAGCGTGGGAGCCACTTATCAGAGATTGTCCCACGGGGCATCTAGGATCAAGTAAGCCTTGCACGATCCTAGCGAAAACACCTTGCAAATGGGTAGATCATTTTTCTATTCAACATAATAGGTATCATAGGCTTATTCTAACTAGGGTGAATCAAGGATAGTATATAGTTTCATGTACGAGGTTGAGGCTAATTGTTATTAGAAAGCACATTGCCCCATTATAAGTAGTCTTTATGATGACCATCATGAATATTCACTTTCTTGCAAACACTATATAGGCTAAAATTACCATTTGGTCTTGGATTAGGACCTAAAACTGCTTTTGATTAATTAAAAGCTTAACTTCCTTAGATATTAGGAGATAGATTGATTGCCTAACACCCAAAGGCATTTGGTAGGAGTGAAAGTTTTCCCCTTTATAGGCCACTAGCAAGTCATTTTAGGTGGCATAGTTTACCTTGAATCACATTTATGAGTCGACCCACATTCATTGATAATACTTACCTTAATAACATTGATGAGTTGACCCACATTCATTGATAGTACTTAGTGATTATTGTCCTCACTATTAATTGACCACTTATTGATGATAAGTTTTACTACCTTTAAAAAATAATCATGACCAAATATAAATATTACCAAATATTGTGTTAGATTTATTGTTTCATTGTGTAGTTTACATTGTTATATAACAATTTGTGCATATAATCTCCATCAAACTTTGATAATCACTTTTATTTAATTAATAGAATATAATTTTGGTTATATGTTAGGGTTATGAGTAAATTAATAAATGAATAATTGCAGCCATTATTAATATAGCTTTTTCCATAAATTTAAAGGAATTTAGTTAAAACATAGTTTCACATAATTATTAATAATAAATGAAAATTTTAAGATTATTAAAAAAACTCAATTTTGAAATAATAATTTACTTTATTAAAAAATTACTAATTTTTTAACTCACTGCATTTTTAAATATCTAATCCATTAAACATGTAATATTTATACACTTATTTTTTAAGGCATAATTTAATTTATATATGAAATAGACTCTTTCACAGGAATCAAGTAAAACAATTTCAAGAAAGAATGTGTTTTTGTTGTTGTTTAAAATACATTTTTGAATACATAAATAGATTCAGCACTCTAAAAAATCTTTTGGAACAATCAAATTCTACACTCAATTTTTTTAAATCTTTATCAAATTTTCATTAAAATTAACCAAAAAAAACATCTAAAAAAATCATTTCATCATAAATTAAACTACCCCATTTTTTAATATTCAATTCATAAATTATATCACTTATATAACTTTGTGCTTTTACAATAACTTTTATTATTATCTTAAACTTTAATAATAAGTTTTATTTACAATTCTAAAACATAAGCAACAAGTAATAAATTCATTAACTTTTTTTCCTTTTAATGAAAAATATATAAATTCAATGTACAATTCTAAAATACATGCAACATATAATAAATTCGTTATTAATTCATCATTGTTTATGAAAAAAATGCGTGGATTAAAGTAGCCTATAACTTAGGCTTACTTTTATGTTTAAAAAAGTGTCCAATTAACACGAGAATCACTATATGGGAGTAATAATTTATTCATAAAATATTGTTTATATTTTTAGACTGACATGGTTTTAACAAGTGTTACGTAGTAGTTAGTATTTTTTCTAAAATACATGTAACAAATAATAAATTCGTTATTAATTCATCTTTGTTTATGAAAAAATGAGTGGATTAAAGTAGCCTATAACTTAGGTTTATTTTTATGTTTAAAAAAAGTGTCCAATTAACATGAGAATCACTACATGGGAGTAATAATTTATTTATAAAATATTGTTTATATTCTTACATTTACATGGTTTTAACAAGTGTTTTTTTTTTTTTTTTTTCCACTGGAAAAATCAGTAACTTTCATTATAGTTTGAAAATTACATAAGCAGATGCCCATGGCATTACTGTATCGGTCTCATATGGCTGATCCTATAATAACAGGCAGCATAACAATAGAAAATAACACTGAATAGCAGGTGAAATAATCCTGTAAGAACAGGTTCAACAGAATAACAGAAAGAGTAAAAAATAAAAAAGTTCCAGCAAGCTTATTATTTTCTTCCTTTCTTCTTCTCTACCCGGCGCCATCCTCCCGAATCGACTGTGGGTGTAGTTATAGCCAGCTGGTTTTCCATGGTGTTCATTTGTTGTTCTTTGTCTGATTCTGAGCCCTCCGAGCAATGGGTTCTCTTTATGCCACTAACTTCCATTTGCAGCTCTTGATGTAGATCTGTAATAATCAGCCCCGAATGAGTAGAAAGGTTTTTTGCTTCCTGAGATTGTTTCTGTCCCTTTTGTGGTTCTGGTTCCATGTGGTTCTCTGGTGGGTCCTCCTTGATGTCCTCTTCTTCCAATGGCTCTGTGTGTTGCCAACCTTTCGGTTTTTGTTTTTGTTTCTTAATGTTCCTAGAGTCCTTTTGAGCTGATGGACATCCATTTTGGAGATGCCCAGTTTGCAAACAGTTCCTGCATCGGAATGCTGTGTTTTCGTAGTCGAGCTGTTGTTTCCATTGGGTATTGTTGAAGATTAGCGTGATGTGGTCTGGTAGCCCCTGACTCAGATCCACTTCTGCACATATTCTGGCGAATGTGAAGATACCCCTGGCTGCTCTGTCTTCATCCTTTTTTATGAATTTCCCTATAGAATTCCCAATGGCGATTAGCACTTTATGATGCCAGAAGTGCAATGGGAGCCCATGAAGCCTCACCCATACAGGCATGGTTGAGACTATCATTGTATTAGCATCAAATCCCGGGAACCAGGGGGTAGTAAAGAGGCCAGCATTGCCCCAGAACCATGGCCCCTGTTTGATAATACTGTCTCTTTCTTGTTCTGTATCAAACCTAACTATGAAAAACCCCTTAGGGCAGAGGTAAATTTCGCAGTTAGGTGACCATGTTGAGTAGATCCATTGATGCAGGGCATCTGATTTTGGCCAAAATCCATTGAATCTGCATATGACTGCAGAATTTGATAAATCAGTATATAGATTATTTACCTCTGGTATAGATACCTGTAGAGTAGGTGATTCTGGTTTTTGCTCGACGATGTAGGGTCCTGGCAGTTCTGAAGCTGGTGTTGCTTTGCTTCCCCTTTTTTCTTCCTTTCCTTTTACTGCGTCCCGAAAGGATCCTGTGTTTTTAGAGTTGGTTCCAGGGCTTCCGCCACGCAGTCGGAGGGTTAGATTTATGGTTGAATCATTTGCTATTCCATAATGCTGCAGGGTTTTGTTGTCTTGCAGATCAAAACCTGAATAAATGAGGTTTTGTAAGCGTTCTAGTATTCCATGGCGGCCCTGTATTTCCTTTTTTAGCTCCTGGATGCTTGTTGCCTTCCTGAGTCGCATGCAGTAATGCTTTCCTTCAAGCGATTTGACGAAGATCTGAATCAGATCTGCATTTGTATGGGCTAGATCGGTGCTGTGGAACCTTTGTTGTGCGATCGGATCAAGATGGTCCATCGGACCTGTAATACTCCGCACAAAGTGGGCGCATGCAGGAATTTCAAGACTATGTAATGCGATTTCTGTTGATTGTATGCCCGGTCTTTCATAAGACAAACAAGGCGTGGGTCTGTGGTTTGTTTCGATGGAGACCTTCTCCATATCGGGTCCGATCCAGGGTCCAAAGGGGCCGACGGAGGCAACAGGAGCCGTGGACAAAGGATCATGCCTTCTGCTAAAACTCTGCCATACCTGCAAGGGCAACCAGGTCTGAATGGAGGAACCCCCATTAGCCCCGTAGAGCGCCTTCACACTTCCCCAGCAAGGTCCATCTCTGCTTTTGGAAATGGCCTTTTTTGCCTCGCATGCGGTCCAAGGCCCTGGGGGATCGGCATGGCCAGTGAGACTGGCAAATAGCCGTTCGAAAACTCTGCTAGAAAGTTGTAGCAGGTGTATGTGAACCCGGGTCTGAGGAAAGTATTCTACATTAAAATCAAGAGACAGGGCCAGAAATCCCCCATATAAGAGATGAACGACCGATCCGTAGGAAAGCAACCCGGGTGTGGTCTGTTGCCCCCGCAGCCAGACGAAAATGGGGGACGGACATTCGATCCAGAACGAAAATGGGACGTAAGGATGGCGCCGCTCCCAAAAGAGAAAAATCCGGTTCAGATATGGTTCGCAGAGAAACGACCCAAGTGATCCCTTGCCGACCGCCAGATCCTCGCCGAGCCAGAGGGAGGTTTCAATGGAAAAGGAAACTTTCTGCAGGTTCCAGATCTGTCCATATCGTTGCAGGATTTTTGTCCCATTGTCGACGCATAGTGAAGGTTGAACCCTAATCCCGTGAGCAAAACCCGCCGTTGCAGAAGCCATGACTCGATGTTCCCCAAATCGCCAATCACTTTTTTTGGTTTTAACAAGTGTTACGTAGTAGTTAGTATTTTTTCTTAATTTAAATATAGCTAATTAGAGTATAAACTGTTAATATGATGTGATATGATCAATTGAACTTTTTATAATAAAAAAATAGAAATTAAAGTGAAACTATTGCTTTTTGTGAGCACCTTACCTCATTGGTTGTAATGAAGCTTTATAACTTTATTTCTTTGGTAATGTTTGGTTCAAATTGATATGGAGAAACTTAGTTTCAACTTAATGAGGTGTCAATTCCAAGAAACTTGTTTTGCACAACCATTTGTCCCCTACAAAGTTCATGGGAATTGTACATGATTGATATAGAGTTGAATGCAATTGTGTTTGTCCTAGTGAAGGCATGGGAATATGAAACAAATTTTTTAATGTTATCTCTCAAATGGCGCCCCATTTTAAATAGGACTTATTTCTTTTGCAAAGCAAAATGGAGTCGGGATAATATATAATTTGTGATTTAATATTAAATTATTTTTCAAATGAAATTGTAAACACAAGTTAATTAATATTTATAAATAATTTCTAGTAACAAGTGTTTTACTATTAATTTAACAACTAAATTATGACTAACAAATTTTAAATCACTAGTAACTATAGATGGATATCAAAACACTTAGTTTCTAATGAAAATATTTAGTTCCAGAAACATTTAGTATAGTGAAAAAAA
>APFE030739183.1:0-15102 GCA_000404065.3 Pinus taeda | reverse complement strand
CTTTCCTACTACAAGATTTGTAGGCACCAACCTACACAAGACACCATTTCCCCCTACTGCAAAATTTGTAGCCACCAACCTACATGAGACACCAATCCCCTTTGTAGAAATATTTATAGGAACCAACCTACAAAGGACACCAATCACACTTACTAAAATACTTTTAGGAACCAACCTATAGGCGACACCAATCCCCTCTGTTGCCTTCAATAAATCTGTTAGCTTCTTCTACTTACACCAAGTCTAGTCAATTCTTCTTCCTTCATTAGGTCTACTTGTTGCTTCTTCACTCACGAGGTCTATTTCTCTCAAAAAAAAAATTTGTCTTCCTAGAAACAAATTTATACACCATGTAACATATCCAAATTTACAGAGAACCTCTCTTTGTATCCTTGTATTTATGAGATTTTGACAATCTCAAAGTCTTAGAAAATAATTTATAGAAAAGATTCCAAACTGACTTGTTTGAAGCTGATTTTAGGACTATTCAACAATCATAACTTCCATAAGGCATATCTCTAAAGTTATAGTGAACCAAAGTTTGAAATACCCACCACAAGCACCTAGAGATATCTCCTCTATGTATTCCATATTTCACAGTCTGAAATACATCATAAAAAATATATATATAATGAAAATTCCAAGCTAATATATCTAAAGTATATTTCAAGAGTATTTAGGAACCCTAAATTTCTTAGAGCATATCTATGAAATTATAGAGAAACAAGGTATAAAATTTCTACCAAGGGTACCTAGAGATATACTCTTTGTCTCCTCCATATTTCATAGTATAAAACATTTTAGAAAACATTTTATATATAACATTCCAAGTTGGCATATTTGAAGAAAAGTTCAAGAGCATTCTAGAAACACAATTTCCTTAGTGCATATCTCCAAAATTTTATCAAACCAAAGTCTAAAATTTCTATCACATGTACATGAATGTATCACCTCCATCTCATCCAAGTTTCATGGTCTAAAAAATCACAAAAAAATTAACAAATTTCCAACCTTGTTTGAATAATATTTCAAGGGAATTTAAGAACCCTAAATTACTCACATCATATCTCTGAAATTACAATGAAACAAATTCCAATATTTCTATCATATGTACAAATTTTTCCCCTCTACCTCCTCCATGTTTCGTAATATGAATCATCCTAGAAGAAAAGTTATAATGAAAATTCCAATATGACTCATTCACTCCACAAATCACATTTTTTCTCACCTTTAATACGCCAAGAATATTCCCCGAATTTTACTATGCACCTGAGATATATGATTTCTTGGATGATATTCAAATGTAATCATCTATCCTTTATTTTATAGTGTTCCTATGTTCACTTATGGAGATGACTTGTAAAATAACTAGGATGACCTCACAAAAATTTCCATATCTCCTTATTCCTAAGCAATTAGAGGGAATGCCAAGATACCATTAGAATGGGCTTGGAATAATATAAAAATATATCCTCTTCTCCCATTTGACCAAATATTTAGTGTACACATTTCTTCATATATAGGGTTCCCCAACTAAGCGTCAAGAAAAAAACTAGGTATCCAAACAATATTTCCAACAATATTCATATTGCAATCTTTATCTTGGACATCTGTAGTCTCGCCATATCAATGATATCATAAAAAAAAAATATTTCCAACAATATCCCCCTCTTTCATTGATGGCTACCCTTAGTCAATTCTACAAAAATATTGGAGTACTACCTAACCTTTGGTTTGGAATCTATATTCGTCTCCCCTAGCATGGACATTATTGATCTCCCCCTATCTTTAACATCAATGACACCATAATATTGAAAAATATCCCCTTTTTTCATTGATGTAAACCCCAAACATATGAGCACTACTACTGAAGAACTCCACTTGTCTATAATTTATCCCTCTCTAATATCAAAGGAAAGGGCTAATCTCACTGTCCACAACTTCTCTTTTTGTTTGAAACTTTTCTCCCTTTAACTTCAATAGAATATGGATACTTCCTTGAGCTTACTCTTCCCTTTACTAATGATTTGAGATGGATATCACTAAAATTTTATCGTTTAACTTCATCAAGGACATTGTTAGGGTCCAACCCTAACCCCCTTATTTATGTAATAGGATCGAGTCATAGTTATAGTTAAGTAAAGATTCAATAAAGCCCATATTAATAATTGTAAGTGGTTAATGCGCATTTAATGCAGGGACCACAGTTAGTTGCAAATGTGCCATGGTATTAGATAGATGGTATTAATAAGAACTATGGTATTGCCCCATGGTATTGCATGTATGAATCCTATATAAAGGATAAAGACTCCCCTTGAGGAGCATCATGTCTTATTTTGTAACTGAGCTCAGCTCTATTGGAGGTTGCCCCCTCGAAGAGGCAAGTGAACATTTCTTTCTGAAATAATAAAATGCTTGCTATTATTTCTCATTGTTCTATGTTCTGGGTATATGTCTTTGCATATTTGGTATTCTGGTATCGTCTTTCAGGTTAAGATCATAATAGACACGTACATTACTTGAGGTCCTCATAGATTCATTAAGGGAATTTTGAGGTATAAACCGGGCCTCCTAAGAAAAACGTACAAGCAAAATAAACTTTATAAGAACCGATAGGATTCAATATGATGATGTCGACCATGGGGGATGACTCACCAATTTTGGAGTAAAAAGGTAAAAAGATAAAAAAATAAAAAAATAATAAAACTACTTTTTCAACTTATCTCCCTAGGGTTTTACTCAAATTTCAAGCAGGAGTACTCCTTGGATGCAGAATATAATTACTCATCCAAGTGGTACTAATGTTGCATACTTTTGATGGACACTGCTACACAAAAAATGAGAAATACATGAAAATACATGATTGCAATCACTTTTTTCATGTATTTCTCATTTTTCATGTAGTAGGGTCCATTGAAAGTATGCAACATGGGTACCTCTTCCATGAGGAATAAAATTTTGCATCCAACGAGTGTTTCCACTTGAAATTTGAGTAAACCATAGGGAGATGGTTTAAAAAATAGTTTTTTCTTTTTTCCCTCCTAAATTTGATGATGTAATGTAATATTATTTTATTATTTGCACTATTATTTTATAATTTCCTAAGGAGACCCATTTTAGACCTCAAAATTCCCCTAATGATATCATTCCACCAATATTCCTAAACATGTGATCTTTATTTCACATCCTTTAGGATGGAATGTGATATCATATCCTTGATCACACATTTTAGAAACACAGATTATTGTATTTTATACCTTCAACACACATGACATTTTGAGTTTGTTCTTTCCATGATTAGTAATAATTATTCTCTTTCCAACTATCCTTGCTAATGCACTATATCCAAAGGTAACACTACCTCCTCTTTCTTTTATACTAAGAGATTTAGTGTTATATCTTGTCATGTATTTTGAACATTCACTATGAATAATCCATTTCTTTTCTTTGTCTTGAGCATACAGAGCAAGTCAAAATTCCTCTTCTTTTTATTTCTTCCTTTTCCATACTTTTGTGCATTTTTCTCTATACTTGGTAATATATTTTTCCTTTCTTTTCTTAGGAGGCCTTAATTTTCTTCTTAAATAATCACATACCTTGTTCTCATAATTATAGTAATCATAACATTTAACATGATCCAAAGGGGAATAAAATGAGTTGCATCTATCGACCTCATTAGTTTTTTTCTCACAAGACGATTCATTGAGGTCTTATAAGATCCTCTATTTCTATTTCTCACCTAGTCATTTCTTATATAAGCTCTAAAAATTATTTCTTTATGGCAAAAATTATTAAAAAAAGAAGAGATTTCGATATTGAGATGTGAAAGGCCTTATTGGTGGAGCAACTCTTTTGAACTCATTCTTGTTGATATTGTGAGAAAAAAAATTCTATGATGATCTTCATCTCATTTCTCTATGCTGATTTCAATGTTGAAGGAGCTCTTGAGAACATCACCATAGCTTTTGGGATTTTCTTAATTTTCCATTTTTATTGACTTTGTGCTCGATTCACCATTGGATTTATTATGAATTTCCTCATATTCAATTTTTTTTGTTGATGAAAGTTGACATTTGACAGTTGAGGATATCATCTAAGATTTCAATACTCTTTCCAAACTTCAAGCTTTAGTTCAATTGAACAGTTTCTTTCTCTAGTTCATTTCTCAAGGAAATAACTTTTGCTTCTATCTTTTCACAATCTTCTTCCTTTTCTTTCAACTAGATTCTCACTACTTATTCTATCATTTTTTACTCTTCTAGTTGTGTATTTAGGATGGAAATTATTGTTTAATCAATATTATGATTCTTTTTCTTCTCATATTTCTACAATATCTCCTCCTTCTTTTTGATGTTTTCTCCAAGTATATCTATTTATTCTATGACACTAAGTTTTCTGTCAGGATTTACTTCCCCATCAATATCACCTTCCTTTGAGTTTATTTTCTCTTCTTGATTATATTCATATTCTTTATCAACAACCTTTGCATCAATGACTATGAAAATAAGTTCTTCCTTTTCAATATTATATGCATATTCATTGATCTCTTATAGGGAGTTTCTATATTCTCTAGAACAAAAACATTTCTTCTTGAAATACTTTCCCCTCTTGTGTATGTAAGACTTGCTTCTATTTTCATGTTTTTATTCAACATCATCATACTCACAATTTTTATATGGACATTTAGCAACCAAATTCCTGTTGAAAATGCAGCAAGAAAATTTAGTTTTTACTTTTCCCTGGTCAAACTAGATTAAGATTCAAATTTCTATTTCAATAGAAATCTTGGAGGTATTTAACTAAGGTGACATAGCTCTTGTCACTCAATTAAGTTAGTTAATTTGAGTTTGGGAAGTGTGAATTTAGTTCAGTATGCTTGATTTCTAATTTGTAGCAATTTATTTTAGTTAATTTGAGTTATTGTCAATTTAACTAGTTTTAACTATCAAAAGAATTAGTGGAGGTTAAGCTATGGAAGTGGAACTTCAACCACACTAACTGATCAACCAGTCGATTAGTCAATCAACCCAAAATAATTGTTACATGCAGATAATTCGAGTTATCTAGTTCAGATGGAGATTCCAAGGAATTGTACTATCAGTTGTAGCATATTCCAATGTGTACAAGTGGTGCATGCAATAAGAGAATTACCTAAGGTAATTGTGCAATTCCTGGATGTGGAATTCCTAAAAATAAGGGAAATTTACCAAGGGAACAATGCATGGAAATAAGATCTTGGAGGATCAGAAAATTGGTTAAGCATTGGCCAGGTTCAGTTAGTTAGGAAGAGAGATAGACTATACACTTGCAGGTTGTACTCAGGCTGGAGAAAGCACATGTATTTCTTCTCTATTCTCTAATTAATGAAATATAGATAGTAAGGGGTTTTGAGCAGTTTCTTTCCCCTAGATAAATCTTTGTGCATGTGTGATATTTCCTTTTTCATGTCTATGATTCTTGTTCTAGATGGTGAATTTATATCCACAGATTAGTAGAGTAGCTTCAAGTCTTGTGGTTTTGTAAATTTCATGAGAAGTATTGAATCTACACATTAATTTCTACAATTCCCAATTCTACCACAATTAAAAACTTTCAATGATAGCATACTTTTGTGTTTGCTAGATCCTCTTTTTAGATTTCTCATAAATTATTCTGCTTATGCAAATTTTGATTCATTATTGGAATAATCATCGAATTTAAGTTCTTCCATCTTCTTTGAAACTTTGAAAGTTTCTTCCTTCAGAGTTGACTTTCCTTTTTCCGTCCTTATTTCATAAGCAGTGAGAACCCATGTAGCTCATCCATATTTATATTTTCCATTTCCTTTATTTCTTCAATAGTTGAGGCATTTGCATATAATTTTAATGTGAGAGATCTCAACACCTTATATACAATCATTAATTCCTTGACTTCTTTACCAAGTATTCTAATAGTATTGAAAATATCATCCACAAGAATGAAGTAGGTTGCAATATCTTCTTCATCATTAATCTTCAAGCTCTCAAACTATCTTGTATGGGTTTGAATATTTTACTTCTTCACCTTGTCATCTCCTTTATAATTGTTTTAAATTTTATCTTGGATGCCTTTATTAGATTCACAGTGCATTACTTTGACAAACTATAGATCTAATAGGCCACACTAGATTCCATTCATTGGTTTTTCATTATTTACACAAGCCCTCATACCATCTTGATAAGATTGAAGAGTTTTCAAGGAGCTTTGTAACCATCCATTACATATCAATAAATGTCAAAAGAAAGAGACATTAGATAAGTTCTCATCCTTATTCTCTAGAAGGAATAATGTGTTCCATCACATAATGGAGCTTTGCTTGTTAAATAACCTTCATGACTAGCCATGGTCCCTCTGTGATCGTCCTTCTAGTGGTTGGGTTACTTCCAAAGGAACCTAATTTGATAATTGTTGTTGAATTTATAGTTGTAATTGGGTTGGGGCAAGGGGGTAGATTTCATTATTTAAATATTCATGAATCATAACCAAATAATCTCATATATGGAACACAAGGTATAAATGAAAAATTCTCTATAACATATTTTTGTAAGAACCAACCCACTAATACAAACTTTTTAGTCACCAACCTACTATTAAAACTTTGTGTGAACCAACCTACAATAGACACAGAGCCCCTTTGCTACAATATTTGTAGGAATCAAACTATAGTAGACACCAATACCCCTTCTTGAAAAATTTGTAGGCACCAACATATAGGAGAAACCAATCTCTCTTAGTGTAATAATTATAGGCACCAACTTACATGAGAGACAAATACCCTTTCCTACAATATTTATAGGAACTGATCTACAAGGGAAACTAATCTCCTCTCCTGCAAGATTTCCAAGAACCAACCCACATCGAACACCAATCCCCTCTATTGTAATATTTATAGGAGCCAACCTACAAGAGACAACAATCCCTCGTGTTATATTATATTCATAAGAATCAACCTATTTCACTAAGTCTACTTTCTACTTTTCGTTCACCAAGTCTATTAGATGATTCTACCTTCACCAAGTCTACTTGCTACTTCTTCCTCACCAAGCCTACTTGTTAGTTCTTCCTTCACTAGGTTTTCTTACTACTTCTACCTTCAACAGGTCCATTTCTCCCAAAACTACCTTTTTTGGCATCTTCCTAAGAACAACCTTATACAACATATCACGTTTCCAATTTTAAAAATATGATTATGAAATTTTTATTTGAAGAACTTATATATGTGTACTTAGATATTTGAAATATTGATAGTATAAAATGTTCGATAAATTAAGTTATAGAAACATTGTCAAACTTACTTGTTTGAAGTTGATTTCAGTACTAATCGATACTCTAACTTCCATAAGGAATATATCTGAAATTATAGAAAACTAAAATTTGAAATTTCTAGTAAGGTATCGAGAAATATCTCCTCCA
This sequence comes from Pinus taeda, assembly GCA_000404065.3. Classification (NCBI taxonomy): domain Eukaryota; kingdom Viridiplantae; phylum Streptophyta; class Pinopsida; order Pinales; family Pinaceae; genus Pinus; species Pinus taeda. The sequence continues at coordinate 7,671 of APFE030739183.1, read as the reverse complement.
TCTCCTTGTTGATGGTGCTAGAAATCCATCAACCAAGGGGGTATCCCCGATGTGAAGTCCCAATTAGACCTCACACCATTTGGAATGGGAAACCCATCCAGAGTATTGGCCCGATTTTCATATATTCTTATAGATTTTCCTTGGCTACAAAGTTCAGCACAAGAGAGTAATACACAGGTATTTTTAGATCAATAAGGGAGTATGCCTTGTGAAATTTTCAGCTACGTAAAGTATCAAGGTCCTTCTACTGAAAGAGAAGAGAAAGTGGTCCTTTTAAAGATAAGTAATAGTACTAATCTATAAAAGGCACATGAGCATATACATATGAATGAATCGTTGATCAACCAATGAAATAGTTCACAAGCAAGCAATGATTTTTAAAACAAATAAAATGCACCTTCAACAAGATAAGTATCAAAGCCACTGAAATAGTTCAATTTCCTTAGTACAGATGAAAAAAACATATATCACAAAAATTCAAAGAATAGCCTTAAAATATTCACGACGTATGCATGAAAGCATGTTGTCTTAGAAAGCATTTATATTAAGTAAAATTTGCAAGATACATCAAGACAATGAACAACACTAGCCTCAATAGTGGAGCATTAGATAAGTCACTCACTCCTCCAAAACATCTATCTTCCTCTCCAATTCCTGGTAGGAGGAGACACGGTGAAAATTCCTTTATATGATTAATGAGGGTGTATATATAAAAAACAGGGTGATCATTCACATCCCTTGGGTCTCTTGGACTACCCTCATGACTCTTTGACTTCTCAATGACCTTTCAACCTCCTACATGACTTTTCATATTACATAGATGAGTCTTGGGCTTCCACTTTATATTAAATTTCTCCAATATTGAATTTACATAATCCACAAATGACATGGAAAATAATGACTCGTGACAAGGCATAACATGACATTGATGACATGGACTGCATGATGATATGGTAGTGTCAAGTTGTCCTTCTTGCTACTTATTTATTTCTATCTTCAATAAGAGATGTATCCAATAGTTAATATTCATAAGATATAATATTTTTTATTCATGTCCACCCTACAAAGGGTTGTGAATCAGATGGAGTCTTCATGTGGTCTTGATATTTTGTCTTCTGTTGTAATCCATTATTCCTTTGTCTTCTTTCATGATGATCATATTATTTCCTCATCTCCTTATCTGTCTTCTAGCATGGTATCCTTCTCCATTTCCTTCATCATTATCCTATCATGACATAATAGAATACTCATGATAAGACAACATCAGTATAATAAACCCCTAGCATAAGATGCTTCATGAAATAACTTTTTAGGCTGGAACAAGTGATTGATTGAGTGGCTAACTTAGGGATTGCATAGTTCCAGAGGCCAAGGTCTAAGACTGAGGCTTGATACTTCACAATGCATAGTTCAAGAAGGACAGGGTCAAAGGATTGCATAGTTGTGGGACTCAGGGGCTCAGGCTAGAGGCTTGAGCCTTGAGACTATGTAATGCATATTTCTGAGGGCATGGGCTAAGTGACTGTACATTTGGGGGAATCAGGAGGTCAATATTGAGGCTTGAAGTTTCCCAATGTAGAATTCTGGAGGGAGAGCAGTCTCAAGGATTACACATTTGTGCAACTCAAGGTGTCATGCTAGAAGCTTGAGGTTTGGCACTACGCAATGCTTACTTAAGGCAGGCTGGGAGGTAGAAATTACACAGTTTTAGAGCTCAAGGGTTAAGGTAGGGCCCTGTGAGTGTGTAGTACATAGTTCCAAGAGGCAAGGTCAGGGCTTGAGGGCTGAGACTATGCAATCCATAGTTTAGGAGGGATGAGTGAGGTCAAGTTGCCTAGGGGTGGAATTTTTGGATAAGGCTAAGTGTGGAATCAGTGAGATCAAATTAAATAAGGAAAAGACTTGAGTGTGATCACACAATTAGAATAGTTGAAGGCACAACATTGATTAGTTATAATACATGAAAAACATACTGACCTCAATGCAATAACATTGAAATGGATTTCCCCAAGTGCGACACTAAAGGTACACTTTTCGATGACAGTGATGACACTTGTGCGATAGTGCATAAATCTTTGGGAATGAGTGTAAAACATATCTACATGACTAGAGGGAATCATCAACACCAAATTTACCCTTTGAAACAAGAAAAAACTCCACTTTATACAATAAGTGACACAACTTCCCATGCTAAAAGATGACATTTTCTATATAAAGAGAAAAGTACAAACGACACTTGCGATATGCTATTGTAAATGAAAACCACACATGCCAAACCTAAGATAACATGAAAACAAAAATAATTAGGACCAAATCAATTGAAGGCGATAGTTGAAAACATGAAAGTGGCACTTGTGAAATTGAAGGCGCACAAAAGCGACAGTTGAGAAAACTCACTGAAACAAAAGCACAATCATAACCAAAATTGAGAGGCTGTCAATGAAATCATGCATTTATTACTGACAAGGTTTTATCATCACAAAAGCACAATCTTGATGGACTATGTTATTCGTGTACAAGATTGCACAAAAGAATGCACTCACAAACTTGTTGTAGACTAAGCATGTGCCAGAAATTCACTTCGACTCTTATGATCCAAGAGGGAGCTCAAAGACTTAACAAGGAATCAACCAACTAAGAAGTGGCTACAGAATGACTGATTCCAAGAACCTCATTAGAATCCAAAATTAAAGTGTAGGAAATATTTTGGACAGTGTATGTCCCAATGACAACACTTCGTGATACACTAGTAGAACTCCAACTTATTTTCCTTGTTAAACTCTTTGTGTAGGGTCTATTTATTCAGGAATTATTGATTCATCATTTGGATTACCCCTACTTCTCCACTTACCTCACGAATAAAAATATTCCCCTCTATCCTTTCTCGGTTGAACACACACATAAGATCAATAATATCGTGATGTTTGAAATTATGAAAGGGTAGTATATTTGCAAGCTTTAGAATTTTAGGATATGTTTTTTTAATCTCTGGTGTTGCTCCACTACTAATAGGTCTGGACAGTACCCCAACAGAGTCACTAGAGGAACACAAGCATTGCTCCACTGCAAGCGAGCCTAGATAGTACCCCGACAGAGTTTATTGCTTCACCTCTCGGCTTAGGAAGGATTTCTCTTCTTTTTCCTTTATTTATTTATTGTATAGGACTATGCATTGAAAGTTATTCATTTTATGGGTGGAAGATGGATCCTTACTTATTGAGAGTAGAAGAGGTTGTTCCTTTAGAGAAGCATATAGAGACCTTTCATTTAAGGCTGCTCGTTTAGATATTTCCCCTTCTCCTCTTCTACTAATTGGATATGATTGACAACATTGAAGCACAAAAATCGAGTGTGGGCATGAGGTTATCTTGAATAGACATATGTTAATGGTTTAACGAAAACAATCCTCATAGATGGATTATATTTTCCATCAAAACTTCATCAACCAAAAAGATATAACCAACACAAGGAAAATGAACAGAAGGTTAGCTAAATGTTGAAGTGTCACAAGACTCTCCTTTAACTCAGCGGCACACACAAAAGTTGGGAGACACATTGACATGCAACATTTATTTACATGAAAAAAACAAAATCAAGCAAAGAATAAAATACTATGTACACAGTGTAGGGAACAACCCTACACCAGCATTGAAAATACTGATTTAAGTCTTAGCCATTGACGAAGAGAGGTGAAATCCTCCCGTCTAATGATTGTTGATGATACTTGTTTTAGCCAAGATTTTCATCAATCATGAATGGTCCAATACACTAGGATTGTAACTTGGTGTGTTTGTCTTTGTCCTCATGGTCTTTGTCCCACTTCAAGACTAAGTCACCCACACTAAACTTATTTTTCCCTATAGACTTCTTGTCAAACCACCTCTTGATATGACTCTGGTGAAGGGAAAAATTTTCTTTTTCTTTTAGCCTTTCTTCCTAGAGCTTGTGAGGAATGTCCATTCTATGTTGAAATAATAAACATGGCTTTGCCCTGAGATTCTCACGAAAGTTGGAGAGTAGTCAAGTAGATGTTAGGGGGAAGGATGACTTCTTTTCCATACACTAGGAAGTAAGGAGAGGTGTTCAAACATGGAATTGGCATGACTCGGTCAACCCATAAGGAATTTACCAAAGCGGAGCTCCCCTTTGTTCTGAGAAGATGACATTTTTGATGATATAGATAAGGTTCTTAGTTATGGATTCAGTAATACCATTCCCCTGCGGATATTAATTAGCTAATTTTTTCAATAAAATTCCATTTTCTAATGCCAAATCATATAATTTTAACAATTAAAAATATCTTGCATTATTGAAATAAAGTAAAATCGGAATGCTAAACCTGGAAATGGTATTCTGCCTAAGGAAGTTGATAACCTCTTGATCATTCACCTGTTTGAGTGAAACTTCTTCGGTCGACCATGTAAAGTATTCTATAGCAGTGAGAATATAACGGTGATTCTTTGACGAATGTGGAAATATTTCTCTAATCTTATCCAAGCCCCACTCTTGAAAAGGTTCTTCCATTGTGATAGGCTGTAATGGGGTGGATGACTTCTTGTTTCAATCGACACACCTTTGACAGACCAAACACTTGTGGGAATAAGCATGAGCATCCTTGAATAATGTAAGATATTAGAAACTGACCCACATAACCTTATGAGTTGTTGTGTTACCCGTGAAGTGTCCCTCGGCTGGTTTATCATGGATATCACGCAATACTATCTATGAATCATGTGCTTCTAGGCACTTGAGAAATACTCCATTATGGTGCTTTCTAAAAAACATCCGATGCATGAGCTGATAAGATAATTATTTAAGCCTGAGTGTCCTCTTCTGCTGTGTAGATAAATGGGAGGGCATGGTGCTATGATCAAGGTGTTGGCACACATCTACATACTAATAGTTTGTGATGGTAGTGGGGGAGGCTTGCTCAACAATATAGATTTTGATCTCATGCTCCCATACGGAAGGGTCTTCTTCATTTGCATCCACTACTTCTACTGCTAGCCAAAATAAATCGTGGCCCTTGATTTTATGAACTGGATTGAAATCTAGATCGTATTCCTATAAACTAGTCATGTATTTTGCCCTTGTCTCACCCAACTCTTGTGGAACGAACAATGATCTAACTGTTAGGTGCATAACAAAAATGATGTAATGTTCTTTTAGGTGATAGGGTCAGAAATTATTCATCACCTTATATACTGAATACAGTTATTTTTCAATGGCGGGATAGTTAAGTTTAGGTCCCTGGAGGATAGCGCTCATGAAAGATATTGGCTGCTTATTGTTTTGATCATCCTTTTGTGTCAGCACAACAAGGAGAGAAGTGTCAGAAGTGAAAGTGTACAACAATAAATATTTGCTAAAATATGGGTTGTACAAAGTAGGTGCTTCTACAATGGATTTCTTAGTACAGGAGAATATTCCCTTTTCCATTTTATCCCATTTATATATCGCATCCTTGATCATATCCTATATAGGCTTCACAATCCGAGCATAATTGGAGATGAATTTGTGGAGGAAGTTGGTTTTCCCTAGCAAAGAATATATAAATTTCTTGTTCATAGGGAAGTGAATCTGTGTAATTTCCTTGACACTCTCTGGGTAAACTTTAATCCCACTTTTGGAAATGATATGGTCCAAGAGGTTCCCATCGGACACTGCAGAAATACTCTTTCTGGGATTAAGAGATATCTTGTATTTGCAACATTGCTTAAAAATTTTATTCAAGTGGTGTATGTCATCAGATCTCTTCTTGGAAAATATCGTGAATAGTCAAGATAGACCACTACACTCTACCTGATCAGTCCATTAGATGTGATTTCCATGGCACGTTAAAATGTTGCACCAACTTTGTTAAACCGAAATGGCATTCTTTTAAATGAAAATGTACCTCACTTCACACGGAAAGTTGTCTTCAGTCTGTTAGGCTGTGAGACTAGAACCTAGTTATAACCACAATACCCATCCAACAAAGAAAAGATCTCTGACCTTGATATTGTTTATAATATTTGTGCCATAGATGGCATGGGGTAATTTTATTTTCCTGAGGAGCAGCTCAAGTTGCGGAAATTGACAGACAGACAGATTTCCTTGGACTTCTTTCTCACCGGGACCAAATTAGATACCTAGGTAGAATGTCACACTTTGTATATGATCTGAGCATCCAAAAATTTCCTTAATTCTTTCTCAGTCAGGGGCTCAAGCATCAGATTTACCTTTCGTAGCTTTTACTGAAATGACTTGGCCCCTCCTTTGATTGGAATCGCATGCTGGATTATTTGTGTGTCATAAGTTTTGAGCTCATCATATGTCCACACGAATACATATCTATACTTATTGTATACGTGGATGAAAGCCTATCGTTCTTGTGGGATGAAACAAGTACCAAAATTGACATACTTTAGATTCTTTTATGTTCCCATATTTATTTTCTCTTGTAACAGTTGATCGATGGGTTTTCGCATTGACTAGCACTCAAAAGTAGTTTTGCAAATCATACAACCTTTTGACATGAGGTTCCCTTTGCTTGTGCAAGCTTCATCCTACAACACTTTATTATGCTCATCTTCATCAATAGCTACATCTTTGAATACATCAATGTTCGCCATAAAGTGCAGTATCTGTTGGTCATCATTGAAAATGCACAAATTAGTAATATTACTAGGGACTGATGGTTTATAAAGAATTGCTACAGAAAAACCATCCCTAAATGGTGATAACCTAGTAGAAACATTTTCTAATGCACCGCAGCTGCATTACATATTCTAGGAAAATAAATAGTGTTAAAATCTTGGAAATATGAAATCAAACACCATACCTCTTGTTGATAACTTTTCAAATGAGGTGATACACAGTGTATAGTATCACGTACCTGCCATATGAAAAATTTTGAGTCACCTACTTCTTTGAGAACGACAAAGTTGAGGTCGATGGATCTTTGCAAACCCAATATGAGTGCTTCTTATTCTACGGTGTTATTTGTGCACTCAAATTCTATGTAGCTCGAGATTAGAGGTATTTTCCATTATGGGTCTACTAAAACACAACCAACTCTAGAGCCCTCCTATGTTTTGGAACCATGTACACTAGTACTACTATTACTACTACTACTAACTGTACAAATTCCAATTTCACTAGTTGGAGTAGGAAGGAGCTCCAACTATGTGTCTGGAGGAATTAAGATGGATGAGAGAGATAATACCCCAAATTAGTTTCCAAGAAGAAATTTCCAAAGATGAGATTTCTGAAATCCATTGGCTCATTCTCACCCTCTAAGGGAGTTACTATGTGTTTCATGTACCGCTCTGAGTCAGGGAAAATTTTAAGAACCCCCCCCTAAATTTATAAATATAATAAATGGGTGAATCTCCATGGTATATAGGAAAAATGGAAGGCGATTTTATCAATAATATAATATGTATATATAATTTTTTGGCGAATCTCTCACCAGGCATGGCGAATATTTTACTCAATTATAAAATCTTGTAATATCTTGGCAAGTATTTCACTAAATAATAAAACTTTGTAAAGTCCTAGTGAATCTTAGCATTGTGAACTCCTAGAGAATTTTTTTGAAAAAGTATAAAACCATATATGACAAGAGCCACATGGTGGCAATATCACTGTTTTTTTTCACATTTCCACGACTTGGAACTTGTTTATAAA
>APFE030739178.1:0-13663 GCA_000404065.3 Pinus taeda | reverse complement strand
GTAGGGTTTAAACATTTATGTAGAAATTATAAGATTTAAGCTTTTTCTTTTATTTCATATTGAAAAAGAATGTCTTCACTCACATATTATCCGTGATTTCATGATCGTTATTAATTGGTTTAATAATATTCAAAGATGTCACATACACACACTGGTTTTTATTTTAGAAGATGTTATGTTGGAATGACAATTGGAAAAATGGATTCATTTTTTACTAAGAATATTATACATATAAATACAATTTTGAAAAGGTTGGATTCACTTTCAAGGGTTTCTTGGACTTTAGTAATTAATTAAATAATGCACCATAACCCTAACAGCTTAGGTTTCCAACATTACACCCTTAATCCGAAGGGGTGTATATAAGATTCTAACAAGAGAGCTAAAATGGAAAAATGTATGACATCCAATGGCTGAATGTGCTATCTGAAATGGTGGTTTAACGAAAAACCACAAAGCAAAAGGTGGATGAAGTCAAAGTCTCAACCATTATTGGTTTAAGGTGACTGCCACCTCTTGAACTAAAGCACAAAGTAGTTAATGGAACAACTCCAAATTTGGCTAGAAGTTGAAGTCTTCCTTGAGAGGAAGTGTTCCTAAGGTCCTGAAAAGGGAGACCTGCATCCTGCAAAATGGAGGTCTCAACTTGTAGAAAGAAAAGAAGAACCTCAACCTGAAAAAGGAAGGTCTCAACTTGTGGTGGTTTAAGGAAGGCCACCAACTAATGGCATGCTCATGGGGCATTACTCTATCTCTACTTACAACTATGAATCTGGTTATGGTTGTCTCTGGATGCACGCTCAGGTAGCAGGTTCAGGTTGTGGCTCAGACTCACTTGATAAATCTCTGAATGATGAATCTACGAAGTTGCTAACTGGACATCAAGCCCACCTCTGTCAAATACAAGGTGAGAAGATGAAGAAATTTTCGTTGTAATACTAATCAATACTCGAGAACAAATTATGTGGTATGATTGGCATATCTTCTTAGTTGTTGAAGACCATTGCTAAGAAGTGATACATCCAAGGTGAATCTTCGTTCTTGCAGCAGTTTTGTTTCTGTAACATATATTTGAATGATGAGTGTGCTTACCACAATACTCATAAGGATGAATATCAAAACATTGATCTTTCACATGGCCAACGCGGTCGTAATGTTGGCATTTGAAAATATGTGGTTGTTATGCAACAACAACAAGCGAAGATTGATCATCTTGAAGGAATCCAACGCTGTGAAACTGGATGGGCTTTAAATATAATGGAATCTAAAATAATACAGACATGTCCAAGTTTGTGAATCCTAAATAATACAGGCATGTCCAAGCCTGTGAATTCTAAATAATACAGACATGGATCCTAAATAATACAAACATGTCTAACTCTATGAATCTTAAATAATATAGACATGTCCAAGTCTGTGTTGGACATGTCTGTTTTTTCTACAATTTTATATTATAAATATTATGTGAGTTGTTGGGTTATTTGTTAGTGGGATGTTCTAGTTGACTCTAGTTCTAATTTATTGTTTACTTGAAATATCATGCTCAATGGTGACATCCTGTTGAAAGCGCACTCTTGCCTTCGTTGCATCCGGGTACACTAATTTGGCACCTCTTTCCAACTCGTCTGATAACATGCGTATCATAATCTTGAGTGCAGTCGGACCAACAACATATTGATGCATAATGTTTGTGTTGATCTCCAAGTCTACGTTGGTGGCTACACGCATCAGCTCATCAAAGTACATGTCCATCTCTAGTCGGACTTGGTTCTTTGACTTCGCCTTAGTGAGTGTGCCTATGGATGGGATCGCATGCATGTGCACAATGACATCCATGCTTCTGAACACATGCATGTGAAGCATGCACACTAGTGATGAGATGCGAGAGTTCCTTATAGTTTTGGATCTGATTGTGGATGTGTGCCTTCAATTCAACCGCCTTTAGCTTCATCATCTTTGGAAAATGCATTGGGGCTCCTTTGTATCTCATTGTCCTTGTTTGCATGCGATTGAAAATAGTGTGCAAATTTGACAAGATGCGTGCTCTCCTAGCACAACGTTGCTGCCAACCGTTGAGATGGACAAATCACTTATGCACGGTGACAAATCTGGAATACAACATCCGCATGACTGCCTCGACGGACGATACTTCATCCAGTATCACTCTCTTCAACTTTGCTCTGGGGGATGATGTAACCTATTCTGCTCTGTGCTTGGTTGTTTGTAACTCCTTAGCCATGCGATCATTCTCAGTTATCAAGAATCAAACACTCGAGCTGGTGGCTTCGACGTATGCTCTGGTAGCATCGGCCAATGTTGTTGGATGCTTGCGCACATCGGATATGATCACTCATTCTTCAAACTACGTAGGAGATGTGTGAACATCCAGAGTGGGCAGTCTGCATGACTGCACAACGCTGTGTTGTCACTCGTCGAAATATATGTTGTGCATCTCTGCCTCCGGATTGTCTCCAAGGATCTCTGTATCTCCTTGATCGCTTGGGACTTTCTCTGCTTCAGGATCTGGTGAAGTCATTGAGTTGACCTCTTGGTTCTGAGGCATGAGGTCAATATATTGATCTGACTCTGGCTGAACCATATTCATGTCCATCTGCTCTATCATATGTTCAATCTCTTGAGCTAAGTCCGGCTCCTACGACTGCTCACCCTATCTACTTCGTGCCAGCTGCTCGGATGAGTCTATAACTTGTATGGGTGCAGTTTCATCAATTTGTGCATGTTGCACCTCCTACTGAACATGTTTTTATTGTGATTCCTTCTCTCTTTTGCGCAACTCTTGTTCTTCCTAGAGTTGTCGCTTCAACTCCTACAACTCCTTTTATGTTTCCTCCATACTTTGTTTCTCTCTTAGCCTTTGTGTGATCCTCTTATCGTGTTGTCGCCTCTTAGCCTCAATCTCAAAAGCTGCTTTCAACACAAGTGGATCTTCTTTGAGCTTGTAACTTTGTTCTGCCTCTGGACTGTCAACAACCTTTCTCTTACCTTTGTCACGAGAAGTTCTGCTACTCTCTGCCACTGCTCATGATGCTGCTCTCTGAGATATTGCTTCCCTCTGCTTTGTGAACCACTCTATAGCTGTGTCAATCGGTTCATTGAGCCTAGATAAGTGATAGTAGTATCTCTATGGGTCTTCCTCAGGCCAATGGCACGCCCTATGGATCCAAGGAAATTTCACTCTCGCACAGTGCTCCTTCACCAAGCATTTCGAGTCATACGGATTGAAACTTCTGGTGTCGAAGGTGAATCTCTTAAACTCCTTCGTCTCAGTTGGCCAAGGTGCCTTCTTCTTCCTGTGCAGTCTCACTGAAAACCCTATCGAGATGTTATATAACACCTCTTGAATGACAAGATTGTCCATGGAAAACTTCGGTAACACATGCGGGGCCTTCTCCATGATGTACATATGTATGAAGGTGCCAAGGGGTGAGGCATACCAATCCGTTATGTCGATCAATGCCTCCATTGTCGCCTACGACATGCAAGGTGGATCCTTCTCAAATATCATTTCGTACACCGGGGTGGCAAAGTGGTCTGAAAATTGTATGATAACTCCACGGAAGCTGCATTCGGAGAACAATTTGTAATAAGTATGCATAGAGGTTTCCGAAGGTGTCCATGCCCAACCCAAGCATGTGAATTGCTGACGGGCATAGACTGCAACCAGTATGTAAGTGAACATGTATATATTTGCTTATTGGCCCTTGGGTGGATGTCAGGCTTCTATCACCTATTCCTTCAACTTGAGAGCCAACATGTCGGACTGGTTGAAAGGTCTTCCTTCGCTGGCGAGTTGGTCCAACACAATCACGCAACTCTGCGGAAAGGTCTTTATGCTCTCTTGGTCATATAAGCGGCATGCAAAGATGACCAAGTATTGATATGCCTTCTGTAGTATCTTCATCTTGCAAACCTGGTTGGGTGTTGTCCTAAACTTGGCTGGCTCTTTCGCCCAACTCTTCAAGATATCTCTTAAGTTTGCATTGTTGATGGGTCTGCTGAAGAGTTTCTCCAATGTGATCACCGACTATGGCAAGTAATACATCTCCTAAAAGTCCTTCGCCCTGAAGGTAGCAAGTTGTGTTCCACTGGCACTGCTCAACACCATTGTCTTAGGATCAATATGTGAGACAATCTAGTGGATCATGTTCGCGCATGGAAACGTGGGATACCTGCATGCAATCTGGTACAAACGAGACTTGTGAATGTTGACATATACCCTACAGTCTTCCACATTTTCCTCAAATGTGCCTGAGAAGGTTTCATTGATGTCCTGCTATTTCATCTTGATATCCTTGTCTATGAACAACTTAGTGTCTTCGTAGATAGGCAAGATCATAGACACTTGCTCAACTACATCTCCAGTTGCACTTTCGACGATGTCCTTTGAACCTGCTCTCTTGGAGGCCATTGTACCTGTAGTGCTGAGAGACGGATGAACACCTTGGATACCTGGAGACATAGCAACACGCATGGCAAGATATTTGTCAGTTGAAAACCAAAACTTTGAGGACTAACATGCAACATACCCGGGTGACTAAATTGGAAGATTGTGCAATTTTCATTGGGAGGCTCGGAGACTGACTGCCAAAACTGTATAAGGCACAATCTGGGTTGTTAGGAGGACGATTGACTGTTGGAACTACGCAACACACTTTCCATCCTAGCCTGCTGAGGACTGAAACTGCGAAATCAATGACATGTAAACCCAACAAACTACATTGTGCAATTTCTGGGGCTAGCATGGCAATGTCTCCCACAATTGCACAAAGAAAGCCTGGAGGCTAGTGTTGGGCCAGATTTGCGCATTTTCTGGAGGGAAGGCAGAGCCTTTACTCTCATAAATGCACATTGCTAGCTTGGCAAGGCAAGGTCAGGGCCAAGGCAGCCAAGACCTATCGATGGGCGACTGAAAACATGAAAAGTTCTGAATGCATGGTAAAGCTGAGTGTAAAACTGAGTGAGTGATCATGGATGCAAACAATGAGCATAGGATTTAGAAAATGAGGAAACATGCATGTGTGTGAAGCGAGTCACCGCAACGATGACCGTAAGTGCAGAAACAATGTCATGCATGCGACAGTAGTGAGATGCAATGAAAAAATTGAAACATTTCTTCTACAAACTAACATGCATTAAAATGACATTAGGCATTCAACAAAACCAAGAAAATAACATTCTTACAAAGAAAAATAGAAAATGCGACAGAAAAGCAGCAAAACACATGAAAAACAGACTTATCGAGAAAAAGTAGAGTTAAATGTGCCGAAGACTCCTAGATGCGATGTGGGATGTCAGAGCTCCAAGATCGATGTGAGGAATGAGCTCTACAGTGTCGAATAAATAAGTTTGATAAGGATGAGGCTTATGACGCACATGTCACAAATCTAGGAAAAAACGACACTTGCGAGAAGTTTCAAAAACGATCTTTACATGTAACCTCCAGTTGCTAAAAATATATCCCTAAAATCTAGGGATGCTTTTTTCTTTTTACTTTTTCCTTTTTCAGGAAAAGCAGCCCATGCATGCAAATTAGGATTGCTTAGCCCTAGGGGGAACTAGTCAACCTGAAAAAAACATGCAACAACCTGCAAGCCTCGGAAAAACAATTGTGCAAGTTCTAGGATGAGCAAGACTAGTTGTCCCTCTTGCATTGCGCAGTTCCTGGACTAAAGCCCTGACTGTCAGTAAGAATTGCACAATTTTTAAGCTGAAACCCAGTGCTAGGCTGAATTGCACATTTTTCAGAGGGAATGTTGCCTAGATGGATTGCGCATTTCTAGAGCCTAGCAGGTAGCCTAGTAGGATTTCACAATTTCTGGAGGGAAGGCTGGTTCCCCTCCTGAATTCCGTAATTTTCTAGGTGAGCACCTCAACTAGAAAAATGACTAAGTTTGGAATGTTAGCCCGCGAGTGCGAGGAAAACAAGTTGACATGCATAGGCTGGCAGGCCACTAAAACTTAGTTGAAGCCTATGTACTTGGACAGTGCAAGACATGCTGCTAAGGATGGTTGGTAGGGAGGCTCCAAAACGAAATTAAGGCAAAATTTTGGAGGATGGTTGTATCCGCTACAACAACGTGCTCATTCTATTGAGAAATCGATCCCTCTTAGGTGGATGTTTGTCTTAGATGATAATGATATAAAAAGAGGAAAAAAATGAAAAATACAGATTCACAATTACATAATGCAAATTTTCATTTCCTCAAATTTACAGAATTCCACTACACTTCTTTCAATGCCTTTTTTTAAAAGGTTAAATGGTTAACGAGGAACTAACAACCTCCCTATATATATGTAGCAACCCACAAGCAACATATATCATAAATTCATAGTTCAACCTTGAACTGAGACATTTAGAGACCATCGGAAACTGGGGTTGGGATCCCAAACTCCAACAGGACACCTATCCTTACTATGATGGGGCATGATTCCCCACATCGGATATGAAACCGAGTGAAGGGGATAACATCTCAGTGAGACAACCACCCCATTGTCCCACAAAGAGACACTTTTTCCCATGCATTTTTAATGATTAAAGTCTTTAGGTGGTGAAGGCATTACACCTAACCTGACACCACTCATTGGGACAATTAGGATTTTTAAAAATTTAATGGTAAAATTGAAGTCTTTATTGACAGTAAGACGATTTGTTGTTGGTAAGATTTGAAAATCCAACCGAGGTATAGAATGGATGAATGTAACATTTGAAAAGCCAATAGAAGTATAGATTGTAAGCATACTTTTTAATTAATGACATATTATTAAGTTTTTTAACAAACTTAAGTGAATGTCGTTGTTTGTGGAAGACGATTAATGCTTCATATTTATTATTGAATCTTGTTATATCGTCTTGTTTTAAACTTATGAAGATCATATAATTACATTTATTTATTATATATATATAAGGAGTGGTAGTTTTATCCTTTGTTTGTTTGCCTCAAAGCACACTTGGTGATTATGCCCGTCATCCATTTATGTATTTTAATACAATTTTTTAACTGGTAATGTATTTTAACAAAAGTAAAATTTAATTTATAGATGTTTTCTATTTTTACAAATTATTTTGTCATTTGTTTTAATTTTATTTAGAATTCCTAAAGTTTGTAAATTTTAGCTATATAATTTACTCAAAATTCTTTCTTAATATTTTTTTTAATATTTAAATTCATTTCTAAATTCAACAACATTTTAAAAAATTCACATATAAAAATTGAATAAAACTGAAATTAAATATATTTCAATCTAATAATTAAAAAGGAAATGTAATAAAAATAAATAAAATTTGAAAATAAGTATATTATTTATCTAATAATAAAAAAGGGATGTAATCAAAAAAGAAAAAACACTTTTTATATTTACATTGTTGTTGTGACTCTGAAAGTTAATCCAGACGCATTATTCGGTCAGTTTTGGGAAATTTTTAATAATATATTATATATTATATATATATAATATATAATAATAAATATGGTTTAATTATTAAGGTTTAAACATGTAAAAATTACATTGTTTATAGATGGAAAGGAGTATGGGTGAAAGATAATTATGATAGTCTGTTTCATACAATCATGCTCTCCACCAACTCTTTTTAACAACATTTTAGAATCTCTTTTGACCAATTTTTTTCGGTAACATTGGAGTCCTCTTCTCTAAGGACATTCAGGCTCCTCTTACAACTATTGGAAGTAATGTTTCCATGTTTTGTCATGAGTTATCATTGCGAGTTCCCAAACATCAATCTAGATGTTATTTCCTACGTATGAGTTGTAGTCGTGATCTAGATGTGTAGAAGTCAGTGACTAATATCCTATATATTTGTAACTATTGTTATCAGTACAGATGTCACAGTGAGTGATTTGTATTGTGTATAATCTCTCTCTGCTCTCTTTCATTTTTCTAACATGGTATCGTAGTTGGTTGAGCCCTGACTCTCTCACGAGAGGGGCTGAGATCATGTAATTTTAGCCATGATACTCCTTTGTACATAGATTTTTTTAATAGAGTGTTTGATTGATTGTTTGTGTGAGTCTTTTGTGTGAATATTTGATTTGTGGGTGAATTGTGGATTGTTGCATGCAAAGGAGAATTGTGAAGATCCAATGTTGTTGGTATTGTGTGAAGCTCCATTGTGGAAAAATATTTGTAAAAGACTAGGAGATCTACTTGTGAAGAAGCTGGATCAACATATATTTGGTTTGATATAGTGTGGATCTACAATTGAGAGCAATGTCTACATGTTTTAAATGGCGGTTCTCGAGATTATCAAATGGTGCAAGATGTAAAGTTGTAGCATGCAGGTGGAATGTTGCATTTCTCATTCTAGATATCAACTAATAAAATATTATGATATTTTTTATCCATAGGTCGAGATCCAAACATAGAAAATCTGATGGAAAATACCAATATGTAAAGTTATTATTATTATATTTGTTCTCATTTGCACATATCAATAAAGGGCAGTGATTGATTCTGTCTATGCATGTTTTGGTGGTTGGTGATTGTGTGTTTCTATTGGTTATAAAAAGGGTTGATGGTTCTTAAACTGGAAGCCCTGGTTTCTGCAACATCAATTCTTGTGTGTTTTTATTGGTTATGAAAAGGGTTGGTGATTCTTAAACTGGAAGCCCCAGTGTCTAAAACATCAATTTTTGTGTGTTAGTGAGGTTAAGTTGTTTGATCAACTTTTGAACACATTTAGTATCCATACCTCCATCCTAGCAACTAGCAGATAACCGAAAGTGAAATATTTGATAGATGGTGGTTGGTCCATAGGATGGTTCATTACTTAACGACTCTTATCGTGGAAGACATAGATTATCCTATTGTTGTAATATGTGTTTTCAATGTTTTCATGTAAGTATTAAGGGAGGGTATTGGAAGTAATGATTTCATGTGTTATCATGAGTTGTCATTTTGAGTTCCCAAGCGCCAATCTAGATTTTGTTGTTTCCTATGTATGAGTTGTAGGCATGATCTAGATGTGTCGAAGTCAGTGATTAATGTCCTATATATTTATAACTATTGTGATCAATAAAGATATCACAGTGAGTGATTTGTATTGTGTATAATCTCTCTCTACTCTCTTTCATTTTTCTAGCAACAACAGGGAGTGAAATTCAAGCTCCTCTTACATCATAGTTGGGAGTGGATTCGTTTACTCACTTTTGATATATGATGAAGAAAAAATCACAAAGAACAATCATTGGTTTTATATTTATTGTGTAGATTATTAGACGCCAAGTTGTTGAACCATCAACACATGGCTTTCCACCCATTCAAGAATACATTGAGTTTGCTCATAAAAGGAAACTGATTGTACTTAGATAATGTGGTGACGGTAAAAATAAATCATGGGGGATTCTGAAAATATTTGTCTCCGAATGAAAAAAATGGCAATCTGTGATGATTTATATAGTATAACAATAGATTTTTATAAATGGAATGGTGTCATGTAGATTAATGGAAAATAATTTTTCGGTGTAAGAGATTCTAATATGAGATGTAAGTTTTTGTGGTGGGTTTTAGGATCCATATTTTGAATTTGGCTCTAATACCACGTGTAAGACCCATTAACAATTTTTTGTCACATAATTTCAAAGAAAAAAATAAAATAAAACATATTTGACAATTCTATATGTGTGTGTGTGTGTGCGCGTGCGCATGCATTCATGTGTGTATGCTTTACAACATATCAAAAGCATTAAAAACATGTAAAGAATTTGATTTATGGAAATTTACATAAATTACTCAATAACAATAAGAATACTTGGTTATTGTGGCTCGATTGTAGTGTTCGTGTCAGGATTACCTGATTGAATATGCCACCTTGCCAACTAGGAAAGTTTATCCCACTTCTTATCCTAGGGAACATCCACAAGTTCCCTAGCCTTCCGAGCATAAGTCCAACCACAGTTGTAGTGCACTTGAGCTCTTAGTCCAATGTCGTTCTCTCTATAGTTTCACTATCTAAGTCCATATTTAACCTCTCTTGGTTTCTTCCCTCCTCTCGATTCTACTTCTCACCCTTTCCTCTAGATGACCCAAACCAATTAAAAAAGCACCAAAGGCACGATCCCACTTGACCTCCCCACTCCTTGCACTTATGCCTCCCCTTGAAATGAATGTCAATCACCCATCATAATTGCCACACACTTAATATATGCCATAAATCTCACTCTCCCCTCAAATCCTCAAATTAATTTGAGGAGACAACTTGGCAATGAGCAATAAATAATATAAGAATAAAATATTAATATTTAATCATGCTAGTCAATGTTATGGAATCACAACAATCCATTCAACTAAATATTAAATAATCAATGTTTAAATATAATGTAATAATTATAAATCATAATTTAATAATTATAAGTGGTGATTGAGAGTTAAGTAACCATTAATCAAACTTAATTATTAAGCAAGCTTAATAAGCTTACTCATTAATGGGGTTTAATCCTATTAACTATTAAGCAAGCTTAAGGTTAACCTAAGTTTGATCGTTAGTCCAGCTTAAAATTAATCTTAGCTTATTCAATAATCAAGCTTAATTATTAATTAATTGTCACCCATAATAAGCTAGAAGATACTAGCACGTTCTTGCTAGCTTGGATATATAGCTAGCATAAGCATACATCTTATGTATACTAATAATACATATCAGAATCAAGCACATAGAATAATCATTCATTTGGTTTGTTATTTACACAATGTAAGATAATAGAACTAAGTAGGGGCTTTACAATTTTGGTGTGCAACTTGAATTTGTTTATATTTTAGCAATATTTTTCTTTGTTCTACTTAAGACCAAGAAATATTTTTAATATTCTAAATTAGGTTTAACCACCTCTCTACAAATTATTATCTTTCTATATTCTAATTGATTTTGCAAAATAACATTAACATCTTTCTATATTCTTCCATGATTTACAAAAATTAAACATCTTCGTATCATCCTTACTTGTCTACTATTAACTTTTATTATCTTTAAAATACTTTTAAAGAAAATTTACATTATTTTTAAAATATTAAATATTAAATAATTAATTCAAATAATTAATTAGTAATAAATAAAAAAACAAAATTTTTAAAAAGATATAATGAATAAAAGTTTAACATTTATATAATTTTATTTATTTTGAAAATTTTTATAACTCGGTGTTTAGAAATAAATATTAATTAACTCTTAAAAAAAATAAAACTAACGTGAAGAAATGATAACACGAGTAAAAGTAAAACCGAGTTCCAATACGCAGTGAATCAAATCTCTTAAAAATATTAATTAAATATATCTAAAAAATTTAAAACCATTAATATAAAAATCCCAAAGTTTAGACATTAATATCACTGGTCAATGTAAACCAAATTCCAAACCCGCAGTGAATCAAATCAAGCCACAGAAGTTAAGTCGATTCTCCTCCCATAAAGAACGCGGACTCCCATAATGAAACCCCGTTGAAGATGACAACCGACCTTTCGACGATGGAGTGGTGGGGCCAAGCCACTCATGTGAAAGGGAGTTGTCTAATAAAGTGGAGTATTGGATGGTTAAAAGTAGAAAATTTTTAATTTTTTTGTAAAGGCAGTGTTTGAATCGTGTTTTTGATGGTGAAAATAGATTCATGACCATCAAAAATGTCTTAGACATTTAAATTTTTGAAATTTAACAACTATAACTTGAATTTACAAAAATCTTTGCCAGATTTTCTCTAAATATAACTAGAATTTCCATAACTTATCGGGCAAATCTTCCGCCTCTAAATTACACGCTTGGAAAGTAAGCGTACGATTTAGATATTTTTTAAAGGTAAAAATTTGCAGTAAAAAAGTTTGAGTCGAGTTTTTATCGTTAAAATGGATTCAATACGATGGAGTGATGGGCCCGGGCCCCACACTTAAAAGGTAAGTGTACGAAATTTTTAGATAATATTTTTGAAATGTGAAAATTTGTAGTAAGAAGGTTCGAGTCGAGCTTTTATCTTTAAAATGGATTCAAGACGATGGATTGGTGGGGCCGGGGCACTACGAAATTTTCGGATAATATTTTTGAAAGGTAAAAATTGCAGTAAGAAAGTTTGAATTCAGTTTTTATCGTTAAAATAGACCTTTAAAATTATGAAATTTGATCATAATTTTCATAACAAATTTGAAGACTGAATAAAATACGACAAACCAATCCGCGAAATCAATCTCCTTTATTACGGCGGATACTGTCTGCAATAAAATTCCGGTTGGAGATGACAAGCGACCTTTCGACGAAGGTGTGGTGGGCCGGGCCACGTAGATAAAGGAATCTTCTATCTTGTTTCTGAAACTTTGCCCTTATTTCTATGGAGAAGTCAATACACTCATTTCTTTGACCTTGCCTACCAATTTTCTTTGGTAACGTTTAAAAATCTTTTTATTTTTTTGGTTTATCCTCCAGTTTTTAAATGAAATTTGTTTTTTCAAGAACACAATATTATGTTAAAGATATTGTTACTTTTAAGTTCAAAGAAAAATTGTGGTGTGAGAAAGATTTAGCGTTTAAAAGAAAATTAAGTTATTATAAGAAGGTCATTAACCCCACATTTGAAGATCAAAAGTATCTCTCTATTCTAACTAGCTCAAAGAAGAAAATTAATATAGCAAAGATTAGAACGAATTCTCATGAGCTCCATAGTGAAACTGGCTGATGGGCAGTTCCTAAAACGCCATGGATGGAAAGTATTTGCCATATTTGTGAGAATAGGAGCATCGAGGATGAAAACCACTTCCTCTTAGAGTGCCCTGCATACAATCACATTAGATCTCAATTTCACAACCTTTGTTACAACACTGACCTTCCTAGCCTTTTACAATGCCAAAATTATAGTGAACTCGGGAGGCTTCTCTCCAAGCTTTTTGAGCATAGGAATAAAATCTTAAATCAAAATAAATAATTTGTCTTTTTAGGTCCGATAGATCATTTTTTGATCTCATTGGACGTTAACCACCATCATCATCATCATCATCACGGTGTTTTTTTCCCTTTTCTAGAATTGAACTCTTAAAATATTACTAGATCAAAAAATTAACTATTAATTTTTTGATAGCAAAAATACTATTAGATTAAATTAATGGAATTAAATTATACATTTTACTTATCAAAAATATTTATTATTTCTTTTTCCAATTAATTATAAATTGGTAATAAAAATTATTTTAAATTTTACAAATTTCTCAAACTAATTAGTGATAAATTTATTCATTTATTATTTTTAATTCAAAATATTACTTTAATTACTTAAAAACATATTAACATTATTACTTTTCATCCCGAACTTCTCAAAACCTTAATTTTTCCCATAAAAACATAACATGCGGTTGTCATTCGGAGAAATGTATATGAACGCAAGCACATTTTTTCCCATATTTAAATTTGACAATGGGTAAGGAGCACATATCATGGGATTTGATTCGTAAAATATTCTAATAGAACATTAATTTTATTATTAAATTAATATGGTATGATTTATGATTATTGTGGTTGTTTTTTGTTTTTTATTTTGTTTTGTTTTTTCATTTAGTATAAAAAAGCATGATTTGTATTAATATAAAGATATTTACATATGAAGAGGAATTATAAAGAGCAGATAATTTGTTTTGTAGTTCGAAAATTTTGTTATAG
>APFE030739174.1:38145-75619 GCA_000404065.3 Pinus taeda | reverse complement strand
AGATACTAGTACGTAGGTGCTGGCCTACAGAAGGCTACAAACTTCTCTTTCTTCCAGGGACCACGTTTCATCAATTTTCAGACTGGATCCATGAACATCAAACAGTTATCAAGAAAATCTTCATCAACCAAACTTCTTTTCACCAACTAGATCTGAAATCAAGTAGATACTTCTATGCCAGCTGTACCCAAAACACAGTACCAGAAACCACACAACAGAACCCAGAACACAGCAGCAATAAGCAGAAACAGCTAGATCACAACTTAAAGCATATACGCAATTTCAACAGTCTGAAACTTGCGTGCATACACATCTGCGTATGGAACAACCTGCGTATACACGCCTTTACTTCACCTAAACTACGTGTATACGCGCCCTTGCTTTACTGAACCTGCATACAGATCTATAAAAGACAACACACTCTTCCAGATATTCAATCACTAATCAACCCAGATTATCAAACTTATAGACCAGACAAGCGCCACATCTAGCAGATCAAAATCATACAAAGATACTATCATTTAGGCTTGAAGATTATGACCCATGAATAGACCTTATCCTTCCTTTTGCGCTAAGGTTCCTCCTTCCTTCGGATCCAGATCTGCATCACCACCCAATATACCAGCTCTAGCACTTTATCAGATCTTCAATTATAATTCAGATTGGTGATTTTTCACAAGATCTCCTTCCTCTTTTATAGCCTTAGGCCTTCCCCAATACCATGGTCCAAAACCATAACATTTCAATACCATGAACCCAAAACTAGGGATCAATACATCTGACGACACGCCATGGTCCAAAACATAGGTTCAAGTTCCAAGATCTAACTGCCATGGACCAAAAGAATGATCCTCAACATATACGCGCTTTTGTAAAGTATAACCCGCGTGTATACGCGCCTTCTTCTAGATGAACCTGCATATATGACTTTTTCTACTTTCTGAGTGCCTGAACTGAGATCTGTTACCAAAGAGGTTGCCATCAAGGACAACACTGTGCCATAGCCCCAAAACTGTGCCATAATGCCAACAATCTCCCCCTTTGGACTTGATGGCAACACCAAGATCCAAGATCTCCCCCCTTGTCATCAAGGACAAAGGGTTGAGCTTCCCCTGAGTACGTGCTGAAATCTCTGTCCTGCAGTGCTGACCATGCTCCCCCTGACTATAGGAAAGATCTGCAAAAAGATGTTCTTTAAGAAGAACCAAGACTTATGCATCAAGACCTTCCTATCACCAAAAGACTTAATACATACATCCTTCACCCAACCAAGTGGGGATCATCCATCCAACCAAGTGAATACATCAGAAATTTACATATGATGACCAAATACATTACATCTTCACCCAGGCATAGTGGGGAAACCAATACGTTACATGACCTTGACACCATATAAGAAAGAGATACATGACATAGAGACAAATATTTAAAACATGAAAAAGTCATCAACAACTGATAGCAGTAGCGACTTTCAATCATCATCCAGATCAACAACCAAGATTTCCTTCTGTTCGCCCTCTACCTTTGTTCCACCTGAAATCAACAACAGTTATGAACTCGAACCAAAAGCTTCTAAAATAATGCCAAAAATGCATTATTAGAAGATTATCTGCTCCCCCTGAACCTGTGCCGGATGGTCTCTGTCAGACCCACATCAGAATATCTTCAACCAGAGCCTACTCCTTCTGATATCCATCAAGCCTCCATATATGCAACTTTCTCTGTACAAACTTGCGTATGTACACGGATACACCTTATCCAACACGTGTACACCCATTTTTCTCTGAAACTGATAAGATTTAACAGCAAGATGATACATCAACAACTCCCAGCTTTTGTCTGAGATATTCAAAAGTTTCCCTGGGCAGTGGTTTGGTGAAAATGTCAGCAACTTGTTCCTTGGAAGGAACATACTCCAATTTGACCTTTTGTTCCAACACTTGTTCCCGAAGAAAGTGATACTTGATTGGTATGTGCTTGGTCTTTGAATGCATGACAGGATTTTTTGAAATGCTGATTGCACTTGTATTATCACATAAGATGGGGATAGGTGGTGTACAAGTGATTTGAAAATCCTGCAAGGTCTGCATCATCCAAAGGAGTTGAGTGCAGCAAGATGCAGCTGCCACATATTCTACTTCAGCTGTAGATAAGGCAATCGAACTCTGTTTCTTGCTGAACCAGGATACTAATCTGGAACCCATAAAGAATGCTCCACCACTTGTGCTCTTCCTGTCATCCACGCTTCCGGCCCAATCTGCATCTGTATAAGCATGAAGTGTGAGATCTGTATCTCTAGGATACCATAAGCCATAGTTTTGAGTCCCTTGAAGATATTTGAAAATTCTCTTCACTGCTTGAAGGTGAGTTTCCCTTGGATTTGCCTGAAATCTCCCAACTATTCCCACTACATGCATGATGTCTAGTCGGGTACCTATCAAATAAAGTAGACTTCCAATCATGGATCTATAGGTTGGCTGATGTACGGCTGATGATTCATCATTTGCACTAAGACTGCATCCTGTAACCATGGGGGTACATACTGGTTTCACATCTTCCATGCCATATTTCATCAAAATCTGCTTGAGGTACTTAGTTTGAGATAAGAAGATACCGCCTTCATTCTGTTGGATTTGCAATCCAAGAAAGTATGTCAGTTCTCCAAGAAAAGACATTTCGAATTCTTTTTGCATCACCAAGGCAAAGCTTCGACTCATAGCTTCTTCATTGCTCCCAAAGATAATGTCATCTACATACACAACAAGTATTAGCAATTTGTTATTTTCTATTTTGACATAAACATTGATATCTGCTGATCCTTTTGAAAAGCCTTTTTGATGAAGATATTTGTCCAACTGGTAGTACCAAGCCCTTGGAGCCTGTTTAAGACCATAGAGAGCCTTTTTCAGTCTGCATACAAGATTTGGATTATTTCCAAGGATGAAACCATCTGGTTGCTCAATGTACACTTCTTCTTTTAAGTCCCCATTCAGAAAGGCTAATTTCACGTCCATTTGAAAGACTTTTAACTTTTGAAAGCTTGAGAGAGAAAGGAACATTCGAATGGCCTCAAGTCTAGCAACTGGAGCAAAAGTTTCTTCAAAATCTATCCCTTCTTGTTGAGCATACCCTTTACAAACAAGTCTATCTTTGTTTCTAATAACTTCCCCATTCTCATTCAACTTGTTCTTGAAGATCCATTTTGTCCCGATGACATTCTTATCTTTTGCTCTAGGAACCAACTCCCAAGTGTTGTTCTTTTCAATCTGCTCAAGTTCTTCATCCATTGCCTTGATCCAACATTCATCTTTGCATGCCTCTTTGCATTTTGTGGCTCAGTGGAGGAAATCAATGCCAAGTAGCTTGAAGCTTCTGCAATTGTTCTTCTAGTTTGAATACCTACTTCCTTCTGTCCCAAAATCTGAGATTCAGGATGATTCTTTTGAACATACCTAGATGGAGTCTTTTCTTCTATCCTTACCTGTTCCTTTGGTGCCTCTTGAGGTTCTTCTTCATGATCTGTCTGATTTTGAGAGTAGTATTCATCTTCTTCAAAATCTTCATGATTTACTTGCCTGGGGATGTATCCTTTTTCATCAACCACTATGTCATTGTTGTCAACAATTCTTCCAAGTCTTTTATTATAGCATTTATATGCTTTGCTATAGGGAGAATATCCAAGGAGAATTCCTTCATCCGCTCTAGGTTCAAGTTTGCCAAGATGTTCATCAGTATTCTTAATATAGCATTTGCTCCCAAAAATTTTGAAATGCTTTACCGAAGGAGTTTTACCATACCAGATCTCATGTGGAGTTTGAGTGTTGTTTACTTGGACATTTGTTTTGTTGAGAATAACAACCGCAGCATATGCAGCTTCACCCCAGAAAGTTGCGGGAGTTCCAGACTCATCAAGCATAGCACAGGCCATTTGTTGGATTGTTTTGTTCATCCTTTCCACCACTCCATTTTGATGAGGAGTCCTAGATGTAGAGAATTCCCTTCTTATTCCATGTTCTTTACAGAAATCAAAAAATTCATTTGAGGTAAACTCTCCACCTCTATCAGACCTGAGACACTTAATTTTGTAATCTGATTCATTTTCAACCAAGGCCTTGAATGATTTGAATTTTTCGAATGCTTCATCCTTGTGCTTCATAAGTCCTAACCAAACCATCCTGGAGAAGTCATCAATGAATGATATGAGGTATTCTTCTCCTCGAGGTGACCTTGTCCTAAATGGACTACATACATCTGTATGAACTAGCTCAAGAGGCCTGTTGGCTGATCCTTCTTTTTCAGGAAAGTTAGTTCTAGTTTGCTTCCCAAACTGACATGATTTGCATATGGTGTTGTCTAGAATTTTGATGTCTGGAAGACCACGAATTGCCTGGTACTTGCATTCTTTCCTTAATTGTGAAAATCTTAGATGCCCCAACCTCCGGTGCCATAACCAGTGTTCATCATTCTTGCTCAAATAACATTGTTGTTCTCCTTCTTCAAATATGTATAGATTATTTGGAGTTCATTTGCCTTTGAGTACTATTCTTCCTGTATCAAGATCACGAACACTACACCCATCTGATCGAAATGTTACCTCGGTTCCATTATCGCACATTTGACTAACACTTAATAGATTATGCCTCAAACCATCAACATACAAAACACTTCTAGCTTTGACATCCTCTTTCAAGTGAGCAATGCCTATTCCTTTTATGGCTGCCGGAGGATCATTTCCAAAAGAAAATTTCTTTCCCTTTTCTAAAGAAGTATATGATTCAAGTTTTTCTTTATCACCTGTCATATGTTTCGAACATCCGTTGTTGATGTACCATTGATTTTCTTGTCCTTCCGCATATAAAGCTATCCCACATCTTTCCGGTTGTGGTTCCTTCATTCTCCATGTTTTGGCACTTGGGGTATGTTCTTTTCGAGTTGTTTTCCAAAACTTGCTCATGCATTCAGAATCTTCATAACCAAAATTATTACAAATATAACATTCAATTTCGCTTTCAAGGGAAGAAAAGTTGTTATAGGTCCTCTTTGTGATTTCCAACATAATTCTTTGTTTGTGTGCTTCTCTAGTGATGATTGTCTTATAGGCAACACATTGAGCTGCTTTGTGACCAAAGTTATGGCAAGAGAAACATTGCCCATTGAAGAAATTACTGCGACTATCATTCAACCGATTATAGTTTCTACTGCCATCCATTCTTGAAGAGAAATTGGAAGATTTTACCTGTGACTGATTGTAGCTTCTGTTTGTCCTTAAGATAACATACCCCCGATTTTCTTGATAGTATTTGTTCGTTCTTGAAGAAGAATGTCCCTGATTTACTTGATGGTTTCTATTAGGCCTTTGCTCACTCCTTCTTGCTGCATCAAGATAACTTTTAGAGGTGGAGGATTGAGATGCTTCTCCATTATACCCCAAACCTGTCTTGATTAGAGGGGAACGCTGCACACTGATAAACTCATCCAGGGTTTCAAATCCTTTAACAAATTTAAGATTAAGAGCCTTTGTTTTCTCAATTTCTTTTCTAAGGCCAACAATTTCACATTATAACTTCTCAAGATATTTTTCTTTCTCATCAAGTTGAGATTGTAGAGAGTCAATGATCACATTATTTTCATCTAAACATCTTTTGAGTCTAGTAATTTCATCATAAAAATGATCCACATCTATAGCATCCATGTAATCATCATCTTCAAATGCCATTAAAAGCTTATAGTGGTTACCTCATTCATCTTCATCGCTATTTGATAGTCCATCATTATCTTCATGAGTGTAGTAGCTTTTCTTATTTGCATTTTGTTTCTTGTTCCATCTAACAGGTTCCTTCCCCTTGCCAATTTTATCTTTGTGAGGACATTTGGCAGCATAGTGACCTACTCTTCCACAAGCAAAGCATTTGAATGGTAACTTACCTCAGAAACGTCCAGAGCCTCGTTGAAGATTTTTGACAAAATTTGATTCTTCCTCTTCTTCTGATATATGTTTAGGCTCATAGTAGTTTCCTTTGCCAGAAGCCTTGAAGGCAGCTTCTCTCCTATCTGAAGGTCCACCTTTCCTCATTTCATAAGCAGTTAGAATTCCATGCAACTGTGACATTTTAAGGTCTTGAAGCTTTTCCTTTTCTTCTATAGCAGAAACTTTAGATTCAAACCTAGGGGACAAAGATCTTAGAACTTTTTCAACTACAACAACCTCCTTTACTTCTTCACCCAAATTTTTCATACAATTTACAATCTCATCTACACGAAGAAAATAGTTAGCCACACTTTCATCATTATAAATTCTATGATTTTCATATTGAATTCTGAGAGTTTGGAGTTTTGCCCCTTTTACCTGTTCCTCTCCCTCATAGCTCAGAACAATCTTGTCCCATATTTCCTTAGCTGATTTATACTGCATGACTTTGACAAATTCAGATTGTGATAGACATCCCAAAAGAGTATTGACCGCCTTTGCATTTGTTTCATATTTCTTCTTTTCAACCGGATCTGTGGGAGTTGATGCTGGAAACGTATACCCTGTATCTATGATATCCCATACTTCAGTACCCAAAGATTGAATATTGGCAGTAACTCTTACCTTCCAATATACGAAGTTTGTTCTGTCAAAAATTGGTGGTCTAATTGATGCTTCCCTCTCGTAGTTGCTCATGATGAAAGAGCTTGCTTCAAGTGATCAAGCTTCTTCAGAAGGACCTGCTCTGATACCAATTGTTGGAAATAATAATGAGAGGGGGGGGTTAATCAGTATTATCAAGGTAATTATTCCTTTTTCAAAACAACTTATATATGCTACTTCAGATTAATTAACCTGCATATATACGTAATTATGCAGAAGGAAACCTGCGTATACAAAGTAAGTTTTTACTTTACCTAATCAACCTGATGATGGTTGTTAATTTGTGATGCATAATCAAATAGCAGTAACCAGAGACAGTAAAATAGAGCAGAGAAACAATCACACACAAGAACACAAGATATAAGGTGGAAACCCAATGTGGGTGAAAACCACCTGCTGCATTTCGTCTCTATCTTCTTTTCAATTAGAAACTTCTTTTACAATATACTGGTGCAGTCTTTTTACCAGTACGCAGGCTGCAACCTACAAAGAGCTACAACTCTCTCTCGTTTTCTAGCTTCTCCTGGAAGGGAGCTACAACCCCCTTAGCTCTTGCACTAGACAAGATACTAGTACATAAGTGCTGGCCTACAGAAGGCTACAACCTTCTCTTTCTTCTAGGGACCACGTTTCATCAATTTTCAGACTGGATCCATGAACATCAAACAATCATCAAGAAATTCTTCATCAACCAAGCTCCTTTTTACCAACTAGATCTGAAATCAAGTAGATACTTCTCTGCCTGCTGTACCCAAAACACAGTACCAAAAACCACACAACAGAACCTATAACACAACAGTAATAAGTAGAAACAGCTAGATCACAACTTAAATCATATACGCTATTTCAACAGTCTCGAACTAGCGTGCATACGCATCTGCGTATGGAACAACATGTGTATACGCGCCTTCACTTCACCTACATTGCATGTATACACTCCTTTTCTTCATTGAACCTGCATACATATCTATAAAGGACAACACACTCTTCCAGATATTCAATCGCTAATTAACCCAGATTTTCAGACTTATAGATCCAACAAGCGCCACATCTAGCAGATCAAAATCATACAAAGATACTATCATTTAGGCTTAAAGATTATGACCCATGAATAGACATTATCCTTCCTTTTGCGCTAAGGTTCCTCCTTCCTTCAAATCCAGATCTGCATCACCACCCAATATACCAGCTCTAGCACTTTGTCGGATCTTCAATAATAATTCAGATGGTAATTTGTCACAAGATCTCCTTCCTCTTTTATAGCCTTAGGCCTTCCCCAATACCATGGTCCAAAACCATAACATTTCAATACCATGAACCCAAAACTGGGGATCAACACATCTCACGAGATGCTATGGTCCAAAACATAGGTTCAATTTCCAAGATCTAACTGCTATGGACCAAAAGAATGATCCCCAACATATACGCGCTTTTGTAATGTATAACCCGCGTGTATACGCACCTTCGTCTAGATGAACCTGCGTATATGTCTTTTTCTTCTTTCTGAGTGCCTGAACTGAGATCTGATACCAAAGAAGGTTGCCATCAAGGACAACACCTGTGCCATAGCTCCAAACCTGTGCCATAATGCCAACATTTAACACTTTAGTAAATGCTTTCAATAAACACTTAAATGAAAGTTGCAGAATGCTTTTTGAATTTTTTTAAAATACTTAGATTTTAGAGTTTAAGGTTTTGGTTTTTGGGCTTAGGGTTTATGGTTTATAATAATCTAGTGAATGTTTTCAATAAAGAGCTAAATAAAAGTTACAAAACTCTTATTAAAATGTTATAAAACATTTAGGGTTTAGGGTTTAGGGTTTAGTGTTTGGGGCTTAGGGTTTAGAGTTTAGGGTTTATAAAACTTTAATAAACGATTTTAATGAACATTTGAGTAAAAGCTACAAAATGATTTTTAAAATGTTATAAAATGCCTAAGGTTTAGGTTTTAGTGTTTAGGGTTTATAACAATTTAGTAAATTCTTTTAATACACAATTAAATGAAAGCTACAAAATGCTTTTTAAAATGTTATAAAATTCTTAGGGTTTAGGGTTTAGGATTTAAGGTTTAGGGCTTAGGGTTTATAACACTTTAATAAATTATTTAAATAAACACTTGAATAGAAAGTAAACAAACTCTTTTTGCAATGTTATAAAATGCTTAAGGTTTAGGGTTTAGTTGTTTAGGGGAAAACATGTAGGCTTTAATGTTTAGGATTTATGAGACTTTAGTAAATGCTTTTAATAAAAACTTAAATAAATGTTACAATAGGCTTTTTAAAATGTTACAAAATGCTTCACATTTAGGTTTTAGGGTTTATGGTTAGGATTTGGGGTTTAGGGTTTACGATTTATATGACTTTAGTAATTTTTTTAATAAACACTTAAATAAAAGTTATGAAACACTTTTTAAAATGTTGAAAAATGATTAAGGTTTAGGGTTTAGGGTTTGAGGTTTAGGGTTTATGTTCTAGGGTTTAGGGTTTAAGGTTTAACATTAGGGTTTAGTATTTAGGGTTTATAAAAGTTTAATAAATTATTTTAATAAACAATTTAATAAAAGTTACAAAACACTTTTTAAGTGTTATAAAATTCTTAAGGTTTAGGTTTTGGTTTTATGGTTGAGGGTTTATAGTACATTAGAAAATGATTTTAATAAATAATTAAAGAAAAGTTAGAAAATTCTTTTTAAAATTCCATAAAATGCTTAGGGTTTAACGCTTAGAGTATAGGGTTTACAATTTACGGTTTGGGGTTTAAGGTTTAGGGTTTATGGTTTGGGGTTTAACATTCAGGGTTTAGGGTTTATAACACCTTATTAAATTATTTTAATAAACACTTAAATGAAAGTTACGAAATGTTTTGTAAAGTGTTATAAAATGCCTTGGGTTTAGGGTTTACAGATTAAGGTTTAGGGTTTAGTTTTTAGGATTTGGGATTTAGGGTTTAGGATTTAGGGTTTAGGGTTTAGGGTTTAAGGTTTATGGTTTATAACACTTTAGTAAATGTTTTTAACAAACACTTAAATAAAATTACAAAACACTTTTAGTGTTTAGGGTTTCAGTTTTAGGGTTTAGGGTGTATAAGACTTTAGTAAATTCTTATAATAAACACTAAAATAACATTTACAAAACACTTTTTGAAATGCTATAAAATGATTAGGGTTTATGGTTTAGGGTTTATTGTTTGGGGTTTAGGGTTTAGGGTTTAGTGTTTGGGGTCGACCATTTAGTGTTTGGGGTTCAGGGTTTAGGGTATAAGTTTTAGGCTTTAGGGTTTACGGTTTAGGGTTTATAACACTTTATTAAATTAATTTAATAAACACTTAAATAAAATTTACAAAACACTTTTTAAAATTTTATCAAATGCTTAGGTTTTAGGGTTTATAACACTTTATTAAATGCTTTTAATAAACACTTAAAATTAGTTACAAAACCCTTGTTAAAATGTTATAAAATGCTTAGGGTTTTGGGTTTTGGGTTTAAGGTTTAGGGTTTATAAAACTTTAGTAAAAGTTGTTAAAAAACACTCAAATAAAAGTTACACAACATGTTTGAAATGTTATAAAATGCTTAGGGTTTAGGGTTTGGGGTTCAAGGTTTAGAGTTTAGGTTTTAGGGTTTATAACACTTTAGTAAATACTTTTAATAAAAAATTAAATAAAAGTTACAAAACGATTTTTAAAATGTTATAAAATGCTTAGGTTTTAGGGCTTAGACTATAGTGATGGGGCTCCTATGCTAGATGGAGTGAGGTCTCATTGGGTCTTCACACCAGGGAGACCCCCTAGCTTTGGTTAGTACATTCCATATTGTCAACAATATCTCATCTCCATCTCCTCAATATTTTATAATTTGAAACACCTCAATAAAAATTATAGAAAGAGTGCCAAAGTGATTTTTTTGTAGATGATTTCACTACTATTTAGTAACCCTAAATCCATAGGCCATATATGTGAAATTAGAGTGATCCAATGTCTTATAATTTCTACCATTAATACGTTGATATTTCTTATCTATCTCTTTAATATTTCAAATGATGAAGCATCTCATAGTGAGGTAGATTTTATGAGCATTTAGGAACGCTAACTTCCTTACAAAATATCTATGAAATTACAATGAAGAAAGTTGTAAATGTATTATCCCAAGTGCATCAATATTTCCCATATATATCCTCTATGCTTCATGGTATGAAAAATTATAATAAAATTTGTGAAATTCTCAAGGTTAACTTTTTGTTGCACAAATCACATTTTTGTTTGGAGAATAATTTCGGCAAAAAAAATAAAAAAAATAGCTATTGGAATGGCCTGTTGTCCTTATTTAACTTATCGCTTAGATTAGATCTTCAATTTGTCCTAATGATGAACCACACTAGTTGGCTCGAAACGCGTCGACAAATGATTTTTTATGTGACTTTGCCAAAATTATTCTCACAAACAAGATTATGGATCACAGAAGTCTGAATTCTTAAATCACATTTTTGCTACACTTTTAAGACCTCGAGAGTACTCCCCATATTTTGATGCACACCTTATATCTCTTATTCAATGGAGGTTATTAAAATGAAGTGATCTATCGTTTATTTATAGTATTTATATGTTTAATAATAAGGATGACTTGAAAACATTGGGGAATGCAAATAATACGGGGAGAGAATGGCGAGGGTTTATGAGAACGTGCTCTTTGATGGTGCCATCTTGATCATAAATGAAGAGTGTAGGACCGACAACTAATGAATCCACCATAGGTATGAAGATGCATACAAGTTTTTTGCATGTCATTTTTTTGAGGCAAACCACTATGGTGCAGATCATGACTCTGATTTGTTCAAGTGGCGGCCATTGTGCCTTGATCAAGGTTCACCTCCCTTGATGTGAGGCATTGTCCATAGATAGGGATTCTGGTTTTTTGATCGAGACCCGAGTATTATAGATTAGCTCTTATTCTGGCCAAATCTGGAACCCCTCTCACTGTATGGCACGACCATCCTTCTCAATGGTGTCACAGAGGGAATGGCATCTGTTTTCATGAACTAGGTAGTGGTGGTAGATTCTGGATTTTCTTGGGATTTCGTTATTTCTATAGCTTGATCTCCCTTTCACTTCACAAACCTCTACTCTAAATATGATATAGATGGAGCATTCTGTGAAGTTTGCAAGTGGAAACCAAATTATGGAAATCAACATGAACCTAGCATGATATGCCTCAAACACCCACTCAAAGGAAGTTTTGGGGATGCATTGAAGGTCTGGGCATGGAAGATCTATAGATATACTCTTCTTGGTACAAAAGGAATAATAGTCGCAACGAATACCATCACATATGCATCATATACATCACATTTAAGATCTTCACCTACAAATGGAAAACCCAAATCACATTCAAATCTACTAATTGCGGCACCTTCAGATCAATGCAGGATCTCTGCAAATGAGACTGTGCATTACACTTTGCATCAATTATGGGATCGCAATATCAGGGAAATGATGTGTACACAATTCTATGGGGAAGAGAATCATTTAATACAACCAGAGTTTGGGACTGTACATAGATTTAGCTTGTAGGTACCACAAGACAGAGTGCAAAAGGATTCACACCACAATCAAGCACCAAGGGATGGGTGAAAATGCTGCCCTACAGTCAACAATCTTCAACCGGATCTTGAAGACCCCTCAATAGAACCACATGAAGTTAAACAAAGAAATCTCTTTATCAGAACCATCGAAGGGAAAACTAATTGTATAAAGATCGGTTGCTGGGAGGAGATAAAAACTATTAAACTTAGGATACATGAAAGGATGGGTATACGAGCTCGCTTGCAACTCCTCATTTTTTTAGGGAAATAACTGCAGGAGGAACTCAAGCTACAAAATTATAACATCGGTTGCGACTCGACCATCTTCCTCACTATGAGACTTCTAGGAGGATGTCGCGGGAAAAGATCTAAAGCACGAGCCACCTTCAAAGTGGTGATCTGTAGATTTAATGGATTGTAGCCCAAACCAAAATCCCTAAGACAATGGATTTTCTCCATATGGACAGAAAATTATGACGTGCACTTATGTTCAAAAGGTTTCTTCATTGTTAAGTTTAACACAACTAAAGACAATGAATATGCACTGTAGGAAGGACCATGGTTTTGGAGTAATTTAGGTCTCCTCATAACATCATGGCTTTTATATTTTGATGCAAATACCATGGTGGTTTCCGAAATACCATTTTTTGCACCACAAAGTATTAGCACGCATTGGAAATGCTCATGGTAAATTCTTAAAAGTAAATGGAGATCGACTCACAAAGGATATCCTCACCTTTTCCAAAATTTTTGTGGAGGTAGACCTTAGTCAAGGATTACCAGATTGAATGCTATTATATCATAACAATCAACAATGGTCCCAGTCCCTCGACTATGAGAATACAACCTTCAAATGCCACATATGTCCACAATTTGGTCATCTACAAGGTACGTGTTCACAAAACAAAAAACATAGGAAGAAAGACAACCACAAAAGTAAAAAGGATGGGAGTTTTTGAATACACTAGCATTTGATCCATAAGAGGAAGAACCTATAGAAAACACATCCAACACCAAATCCCAAGAAGAAGTTCTCCATGGAAACTCCACAAAAATCAACGAACAAACCACCTAGAATAATTCACAAAAGGACGAGATCGAGAACTGCACCGCTTAAATCCCAACGACGTCCATCCCACAATAGAAAAGTGAACAACACACCCCTGGGAAAGAAGTTAGTGGAAGAAAAATAACACATGCATTATAAGGCTTTAATACTCACAAAGAACTCCCATCAATTACTAAAGAGACACAAATGTGTATTGTTACATCCACACCCAACAATGGTAGTTGACGAAAAGTGGAAAAAATAAAGGTAGAAAAGAATATATTAGCCTTCTAGATTATCTATAGATCTTGAGAAATGAGGACATGATTATTATGCATATTCTTATTATCATATACAACATGTAATTTTTCTCATTATGAATAAAATTGTGATTTTTCCCTTGGAAAAAACAATAGAGATGACTTGTTAAACTCAATGGACAACCTGTAGTTTCTATTTGGTGAACTTGATAGAATGTTTTATATCTCCTCATTCCTATGGAGTTACGGGTATTTCCATATAACATTGAAAATGTATTAGAATAATAGTATTGACAATATATCTTATGCTCACATTCGAGATAAACATGTAGGGTAAAAATTCCTTCACATATATGGTATCCAAAGTGGCCTTCCACAAAAATGAGGTGTCCAAATAATATTTCCAATAATATTCCAATTACAATATTTATATTCACGACTTGTAGTCTCCCTCTATCTTTGACATTAATGGCAATAATGTTTCCAACAACCTAGTCGTAAATTTGACATTCTTTGTCTCTCTCAAATATTGACATCAATGATGACATAATATTCAATAATTTCCCCTTCTATCATTGATCCCAAACTTAAAACTTTTGTGCATTTCTATTGTATAGACCCCTTATCTATAATCTCTTCCCCTTTAAAATCAATGGAAAAGTGATACTTCCCTTGGGATTGTCCTTTCCTTTAGTGATTATTTGGGATATATAGGAATCACATATTTTGTTTGAGATATTCAAATGTTTCTCTAGAAAGAGATTTAGTAAATATGTTTGCAACATATTCCTTGGTAGCAATGTATTCTAGCTTAAATATTTGTCACCTAAATTTTCTCTTAAGGAGTATTGATTGATTGGAACATATATTATATCTATATGCATCACATCTTATAAAGGTTGATTACACTTGTATTATCATAGATGATTGATACTAACTAATGCAATTCCTCCATGATATCCCTTAGAGTCACTTCATCCAAATAAATTGAGTACAATGTGTTTCTACTACAATGTATATTAATGTTAGCTCCGAAAAGAGAGATTGGTGTTTGTTTCTTTCCAAACCATGATACTAGAAATTTTTCAAGAAATAATGATCCTCGAAGGGGACAACCTCCTTTACATTACATAAATGAACAATTATTGGATGATACAAATGAAAGGACCTCATTTCTATATATAGGAGTCTAACGGGTCATACCATAATCAGAGCTGACATAACAATAATAATGTAAGGGCACAATAATAACAATAGTGGGCTTCTATGGGGCACAATAGTAATAATATTGGCACTACATGGGTATATCAATATAATAAGTGGGTTGCACTAATAACAATAAGGGGTTACACTAGTAGTATAGGGTCCTAACATGTAACACACCATTACAGATCTATTTTTTTTTTTATTTTACCATCATACAGATAAGTATATATATGTAATTCTTATGGAATAGACCACTATTCCTGAGCATTATAATCAAAGTATTTACTTAGCATAATACAAATATTATGATTTGAATCCATCCATCCGTTCATGCGAGGGTTAATAATTTCCCCTATACCCATTTTCCCATACCCATGATTTGGTAACATTTATGCGCTGGGTAACTTGATATGTTGCGAATACATAATATATGGTTTACAAATTCCAAAGTGTATTTCGAGTACAGTGAGCAGATCTCCTTCGTAAATGTTTTATTTATGGAAATTACTATGTTATGTACTACTTTATATCCCCGAGGGTGCTGATGCAGTGGTAATCTGACCGGCTTCGGCGCTCATCCAGCTGGTATGTTGTGCGTCATCCGTCTGGCTTGATGAACGATCAGTCATCAAGCTTCCATGTGCTGTAGCGTGCCCGGTGCTCCAAATGCCATGCGGCCTGACTTCTCGAACTTGTCAATACGCGGTTGTTTTTCCCGGTTCTCTCCTATTGATCGGACGATGATAATAGGTTCGGTCAAATCGAGGGCTAATGTTAAGCCACGAGGCAGAGATAGCATTGAAATATTTAAGAAGCATTTCTCCTTTCAGCTTGTTTCTCGTTTCATTGTGGAGCGATTGTGTGGCACTTACAGTGTTGTGGCGCTCTGCCATACCCTGAACCTTTCGTCTCCAGGTAATCGGTGCACAACAGAATGTTGCTACCATTCCACCCGATTTCAGTTATATTCACTCTTATTCAAGTCCTGCTTCTTAACCTTCTTGTGTTTGCCGGTGCAATCTTTGCAGCTCCAGATATGACTACAGTCTCTTGTTATTTTGTCTTTCTTTTCTCTCGGTGTATTCATGTAAAGTTCTAATTCATGGTTTAATTGTTGTGTTCGGGAGGGTGGTTCAACGACTAACCAGCAATATGGGGAGTCTGATCCACTCCTCTGCCATCCAACCTCAGGTAAGAGCCTTGCGTTACCAAAGGATCTGTTTTTTTTTTAGCTTTTCCAAAGGTAATGGTTGAACTGTTGTTCACTTGAATAGGAAGGTCGAGAGTCCTGCTTCTGTATTTGGAGTTCCTCTGCCATACATCAAGGGTTTCCTCGCTGGAAAGTCTTTATGTCTCATTCCCATTTTAGGTGGTTACATTATATTTGATTTTCTTTGCCCATACTCACGCGGAACCACCGCCAAAGGCGCTCTACGCCGGGCTTAAGTTGCATAATTGTCTTTCATTATTTGGTTTATTCTACTGAGCATAGACAATGCCTCTTGTTAAAAACGATGTTTACAGTATATATATATATATAATACTATTCCTTGGTTTAGTTTTGGTTACGAAATTATTATTGTGACACAGGAATTTTTGGTATGGCTCTGGCTCTGTATGAAGATATTTTTTGGCTTTCTCGCCTTTTCTATAGCTTTACTTTAAAATCGACTTATAAACGAATCTCTACTCATTTCTTTCCAGTGTAAAATAGTTTTCTATGGCTAGTACTTTTCTAATAATGATTCGGCAATAGAGCCCCTGCTGGCTAAGCACATGCTTAAGCTCAACTATGGCGACATCTTTAGAGCTGGGAGAAATTGCTAATATCTATTGCGCGTGCGTAATGATTAATGGTTATTTCCTTGTTCCATGGTGAGAGGGATGTAACCATCTGTAAATGTCTTATTCCGCATGCATATGTATCCGTCTATAAATGTCCTTTCCGCATGCATATATGTTCAGTAAAATGTTTCAGTTATATAATGGCGGGGAAATATTGTTGCTCCAGAGCTTGTGTTTTCTTCCGCCGACGATTGTTCGGCCTGCACTTTTCTTTGGTAAAGGGTTTGGTTAATCCATTTTTTAATGCTATTATGATTTGGAATAGGAAGCTATTTATTATGTATATGGCTAGAATTCATTTCATTTTTGCTTGCATTTGATTACAGAGAAGGGTTTTACTGTTTCCCTCTGTTTAATAATCTTGCTATTACCTGTACTACAAAGTCTACAGTTCAATGTGTTCTATGCTTGTATCCTTTGACTGAAAGATACAGACTTTGTCTCTGCCAGTTGCAGAGAAACTAGATATTTTTTAAAAGAAATGAACAGTTTGCTTTTCCATTATTTATTCTGCTTACAAAAGACCATAAAATGATTCTACAGTTAAGATGCTTAATAAGCCATACCTGCTTAGCAGCAAACTTGTTCGTAATGCTTGTAAACCTCCCATCCATAGGAAGATCCTTCTCGATAATCCACCCCCAAGCACTTCTGCAGATCCTCTTGTCTGCAATCTCACTCGCTATGCCAGGTCTCGCTATCTGATACTAACCAGACATAGCGGATTCAAGAAATCTTTCCCTTCAACTATGGTATCTGGTCACTACCAGACGTAGCACTTTTCCCCATCTTGCTATCTGATCCTAACGAAACTTGGCATTTTTCCCCTTTTTCCTCCTGGGGTCTCAACTGCCTCATGAAGGTAGTTAGGTTTTTTATTTAACTACCTCAACAGTTATTAACCACAATTAATCATATACTCAAATTAAATAGTAATGACACAATTAATTATCATAATAGTTAGCAACATTAACAACAGAGTTTTTATACTTATCAAACAGAGTTTTAGCTCACAGTTAATTTACTATTTTACCAATATTAACACTTCACGAGGAGCATTACATAACATGCCCCTCTCCTTCAAAAAGTGTTGTCCTCAATGCTTGAGTAGTTCTTGATGCTTCTGTATAAAATTCTTGTCCTCCCATGTGGAATCTTCAGCGGGTAAGTTCTTCCACTTGATGAGATACTCTAAAATTGATCGATTTCGTAGTTGTTGGGTTCTTGTTTCTATGACTGCTCCATGTTCCAATATGATTTTTGCTTCCTCTTCAATTTCTAGAAATATTGTTTGAATTGGGATCTTTTGAAACTTTTGAATAAGTGGCCATATTTCTTTTTTCTTCTTCCATTCATCCCTTGCTTCATTTATCCCATCTGGTTGGATAGTATAATTATCAAAAAACAATGCTTCCATATCCTCATCCTTTCTTGAGAGTGCATCTACAACAAAATCTTGTTTCCATTTTCTATAGATGATGTCAAAGTCATAACCCAACATATTTGTGACACATTTTTTCTATTCTTCTAAAGATAATAGTTGTTCTAAGAAGTATTTCAGAATATCATGCTTCATTTTTACATTGAAGAGTCTTCCCATTCGGTAAGGTCATCATTTTTTAAGTGCATGTAGTATTGCAAACATTTCCTTCTCATAAATAGCTTGCTTGAGATGTAGCAGTAAAAATACCCAATCACCCAAATCAAAACATTTTTCACTACGACATTGATCTACCTGTTGTTTCGTTTGCTTTACACTGAGGTGGCGTTATCCCTTAAAATTTGGAGAACTTGTTGTTGATGCTCGATGTGATCTTTCACTACTTGAACCTTTCTCTTCTTGATATTTCCTTCTATCTCTAGAGTTTGAGGAGTGGTAGTTTCTTCAAATCCTTTACAATATATGGTCAGATTCATTTCTTGATGCTCGATTTCATCTTTCACTTCTTGAACATTTTTCTTCTTGATATGTCCTTCTATCTTGATAGTTTAAGGAGTGGTAATTTCGACCAATGAATTACAGGATATGGTTGGATTCATTTCTTCTTTCTTGATGTGATCTTTCACTTCTTGCACCTTTTTCTTCTTGATATGTCCTTCTATATTTAGAGTTTTAGGAGTGGTAATTCCTGGCAATGCTTTGCAAGATATGGTTTGGTTCATTTCTTCTTTGTCTAGGGTGGGATCCTAGCGTATATCCTCTTCTTTTGATGTTTCTTGATCCTTTTATTATTCCTCTTCATATTATATGTAAAAATAATTTCTTCTCAACACACTTATGACCTTTATTGCATTTTCTATCACAATTCTAACAAAGCCTTTTTTCTCTGTTTTCTTCTAATTGTTGCGGTGTAACCCTTGTAGGTTGTGGAGGGCTAGGAGAAGCAACACTTCCATATTTATAGTTGTGAGGGGTATGCTTCCTGGTTTCCATAATTTTTCTTTCCACTATGTCACAAAGCCCTTTTACTCTTTCCAATTGTTGTGGTGTTACTCTAAAGGAGCTGTTGCTCTTTGTATCCTCATAATGCGCTACCATTTCCTCCGTGAAAATTGACCATGTAACAAGTTGTTTACGAGAACAAAGCCCTTCATACCATAAAAATTGATCTGGTTCTAAATATGTAGGTGCAATATATACCTTTTGTAACAGTGATACACCATGTAGATCAAAATATTGCTCCATCTGAAGTATGCAATTTAGCGGATCCTTGCCATCAAACTTCCTCATCTTGCTTTTTCTTGATTTTGGGAGCTTGAATTTGAAACGACTGTAACTTTGTAGCCATCAGTGTTCTCTTACCAATTCCACCAGTCTAATCCAAATTGGATTCTCCAAGGAGGAGTTATGCAAAATGTCCCACACTGACTTGATTATAGACTAGTTCAGTAGAGTGAAATGGTACGACATGCCATGAGTCACTATTTCGATCTTTGGCACTAAAAATATATATACAAGAAACTAGAGTCCATCCTCTTTCTGTAACTTTTGATGAAATTTCAATCTGATGCTCAGAGAGAAAGTTATGACGATTTTCCCCAGGTCACCTCTTTGGAATGTAATTCAGAATTCTACAAAAAGACCAACTTCCTCAGATCATATCTCTGCAAATATAGCATGAAATGCTTTGAAATTCAGACCCGAGGTTCAGTGTGATGTATTCTCAAATGGTTTTTTTTTTTTTTTATCTTCTTAAACGTCGCAGAAAAAATGTTATCGTGAAAATTCCACGATGACCTATTTGGAGCAGCGAAACCCTAGAATCCAAAACTCTAATACCAAATGTTATGAAACCAGCTCACAAAATGATAGAAAAGATAGATGAACACCTTAGAAATTAGCCTCTTCGAGGGGGAAACCTCCCTTACATTACAAAAATGAGCAATTTGTTGATGATACAAATGAAAAGACCTCCTTTCTATATATAGGAGTCTAAGGGGTCATAATATAATCAAAGTCGACATAACAATAATAATGTAAGGGCACAATAATAACAATAGTGGGCTTCTATGGGGCACAATAGTAACAATATGGGCACTACATGGGTACATCAATATAATAAGGGGGTTGTACTAATAAAAATAAGGGGTTACACTAGTATTATAGGGCCCTAACATCATCTGGATGCTACCTCTAATACTACTAGTTGTACTAGCATAACTAAGAAAGGATGAGATGGACCACCCAATCACTTTTCTAATAGGAAGCTATCTTGAGAAACTTGAAACTACATCAAAATAGAGCATGAATGGTTGTCACTGGGTACTCTCTATAGAAATTTAATTTAAGGACTACTAGCTTGGATCACATTCTAAGTTGTATACTACCATTATGCATTAAGATTCCTTGTAAAAAATATAGTGTTTGGGAGAGGATATGGTGATAGGATATGCAAGTGGATATTAATTTTTTAGGATTACAACTTCAAGGTGATATCAAGGTCGTGTTGGTTAAACATAGTGCTAGACCATTTATACAATACATTTTCTAGTGAAGATGTAGGAACATGTGAATTATGGATTTAGTAATGCACAATTATTTAGTGTGGAGATGGTAAATGATCCTTTTGTAAAGATCGTCCATTACCTTAGTCAGGGGATAACTCCTTAGGATTGCATGGTTCCACAGAAGAAGTAGCGGATAGTTAAGGTTGTAGACTATGAGTTGATTAGAGGTTGTATTTACAAGTTGGGCATGGATCAAATACTTTTTCCTAGCATATTATGACATGAAAGACTATCCATTTTGATGGGGTGCATGAAAGGGTGGTTCAAGATGACTTTTCCACAAAAATGGCTACACAAAATATTTTGTAGGTAAGTATATAAAAGGCTTAGGGTTTAGGGTTTGGAGTTTTGGGTTTTGGGTTTAGTGTTTATAACTCTTTAGTAAATTCTTTTAATAAAAACTTAAATAAAAGTTACAATTTTTTTTTAAAGTGTTGTAAAATTCTTAGGGTTTAGGGTTTGGGTTTTAGGGCTAAGGGTTTATAACACTTTAGTAAAAAATTTAATAAACATGTAAATAAAAATTACAAAACACTTTTTAAAATTTTATAAAATGCTTTATGTTTATTGTTTATGGTTCACGGTTTAGATTTTATGCTTTAAAGTTTATAACACTTTAGTAAATTATTTTAGTAAAGAGTTAAGTTAAAGTTACGAAATAGCTTTTAAAATGTTATAAAATAATTAGGTTTTAGGTCTTAGACTTTAGGCTTTAGGGTTTGGGGTTTAGGTTTTATAACACTTTATTATATTCTTTTAATAAACACTTAAATATAAGTTAGAGAATGCTTTTTAAAATGTTATAAACTTCTTAGTGTTTAGGGTTTAGAGTTTAAGGTTTAGGGTTTAGGGTTTATAACACTTTATGAAATGTTTAGCGTTTATAACACTTTATAAAATATCTAGGGTTTAGGGTTTAGGGTTTACAACACTTGATACACACTTAAAAGAAGTTACAAAACAATTTTTAAAATGTTATAAAATTCTTAGGGTTTAGAGTTTATAACAATTTAGTAAATTCTCTTAACAAAAACCTAAAAAATAGTTACAAAACGCATCTTAAAATTTTATAAAATTCTTAGGTTTTGGGTTTAAAATGTTATAAAATGTTTAGTGTTTAGGGTTGAGGGTTTATATAACTTTAGTAAATACTTTTATAATCACTTCAAAAAAAAGTTACAAAACACTTTTTAAAAATGTTTATAAAATGCTTAGGGTTTAGGTTTAGAGTTTAAGGGTTTTATAACACTTTAATAAATGATTTTAATAAACACTTAAAAAAATAGTTACAGAATAGTTGTCAAAATTTTTATAAAATTCTTAGGGTTTAGGGGTTTATAAAATTTTAGGAAATGCTTTTAATAAAAACTTA
Organism: Pinus taeda; assembly: GCA_000404065.3. Taxonomy (NCBI): domain Eukaryota; kingdom Viridiplantae; phylum Streptophyta; class Pinopsida; order Pinales; family Pinaceae; genus Pinus; species Pinus taeda. The sequence continues at coordinate 53,672 of APFE030739174.1, read as the reverse complement.
AATAAAAGTTACAAAATGTTTTTTAAAATGTTATAAAATTCTTAGGGTGTAGGGTTTAGGGTTTGGGGTTTAAACAAAATTAGTAAATATTTTAATAAATACTTTTAATAAACACTTAGTAAATGTTATAAAATACTTAAGATTTAGGACTTAGGGTTTAGGGTTTAGGGTTTAGGGTTTTGGGCTGAGGGTTTTGGTTTTAGGTTTTATAAGACTCTAGTAAATGCTTTTAATAAACACTAAAATAAAAGTTAGAAAATTCTTTTTCAAATGTTATAAATTTTTTAGGGTTTATGGTTTAGGTATCAAGGTTTAGGGTTTGCGGTGTAGGGTTTAGAGTTTAGGGTTTAGCGTTTAAGGTTTATAACACATTATTTAATTTTTTTAATAAACAATAAAATAAAAGTTAGAAAATGCTTTTTAAAATGTTACAAAATTCTTAGGGTTTAGGGTGTACGGTATAGGGTTAAGGGTTTAGGTTTTATAACACTTAAATAAAAGTTACAAAAATCTTTTTAAAATGTTATAAAATGCTTATTTTTTAGGGTTTATAACACTTTATTAAATGCTTTTAATAAATACTTAAAAAAGTTACGAAACACTTGTTAAATTGTTATAAATTGCTTAGGGTTTAAAGCACTTTAGTAAATTTGTTTAATAAACACTTAAACAAAGTTAGAGAATGCTTGTTAAAATGTTATAAAATTCTTAGTGTTTATGGCTTAGGTTTTAGGGTTTATGGTTTAGGTTTTAGGCTTTATAACACTTTAGTGAATCCTTTTGATAAAGATTTGAGTAAAAGTTGCAAAACACCTTTTAAAATGTTATAAAATTCTTAGTGTTTAGGGTTTATGTTTTGACACCGTATGCTTTAGGCCTTAAGGTTTATAGAACTTTAGTAAATTATTTTAATAACGACTTAAATAAAAGTTACAAAATGCTTTTTAAAATGGTATAAAATGCTTAGGGCTTAGGGTATAGGGTTTAGGGTTTATAAGACTTTAGTAAATTATTTTTAAAAACACTAAAATAGAAGTTACAAATTATTTTTAAAATGCTATAAAATTCTTAGGGTTTAGCATTTAGGGTTTGTAACATTTTAGTAAATTCTTTTAATAAACATTTAAATAAATGTTACAAAACTCTTTCTAAAATGTTATAAAATGATTAGGGTTTGGGGTTTATGGTTTGGGGTTGAGGATTTAGATTTTATGGATTATAACACTTTAGTAAATGATTTTAATAAATACATTAAAAAATTCACAAAACTCTTTTTTAAACGTTATAAAATTCTTAGGGTTTAGAGTTTAGGCTTTGGAGTTTAGCGTTTAGGGTTTAGTGTTTATAACACTTTAGTAAATTATTTTAATAAACACTTAAATAAAAGTTATGAAACAATTTTCAAAATGTTATTAAATGGTTAGGGTTTAGGGTTTAGGGTTTGGGGTTTAGGGTTTACTTTTAGGTTTTGGGGTTTAGGTTTTAGGGATTACATTTTATAAGACTTTAGTAAATGATTTAATAAACACTTAAATAAAAGTTACGAACTACTTTTTAAAATGATGTCAAATGATTAGTGTTTAGGGTTTAGGATTTGATGTTTAGGGTTTACATTTTAGGATTTAAGGTTTAAGGTTTATAACAGTTTAGTAAATGATTTTAATAAACACTTAAATAAAGGTTACAATTTTTTTTAAGTTTTATAAAATACTTAGGATTTAGGTTTTAGAGTTTACGGTTTAGGATTTAGTTACAGAAAAGCTGCAAAGAATTATATAAAATGTTATAAAATTCTTAGGGTTTAGGGTTTAAGGTTTCAAGTTTAGGGTTTAGTGTTTAGGGTTCATAATAGCTTAGTAAATTATTTTAATAAAAAATTAAATAAAAGTTACAATACACTTTTTAAATGTTATAAAATTCTTAAGGTTTAGGGTTTGGGGTTTAGGGTTTAGGGTTTATAATACATTAGAAAATGCTTTTAATAAATAATTAAACAAAAATTACAGAATATTTTTAAAATGTTATTAAATGATTAGGTTTTATTGTTTAGAGTATAGGGTTTAGAGTTTAGGTTTTGGGGTTTAAGTTTTAGGGTTTAGGGCTTAGGGTTTCGGGTTTAAGGTTTATGGCTTATAACACCTTAGTAAATGCTTTTAATAAACACTTAAATAAAAGTTACAAAATGTCTTGTAAAATGTTATAAAATGCTTAGGGTTTAGGGTTTAGGGATTGAGGTTTAGGGTTTGGGATTTAGGGTTTAGGGTTTAGGTTTTAAGGTTTAAGATTTCTAACACTTCATTAAACGTTTTTAATAAACACTAAAATAAAATTTATAAAACACTTTTTAAAATGTTATAAAATTCTTAGGGTTTATGGTTTTCGCTAAAGGGTTAAGGTTTTAGGGTTGAGGGTTTGGGGTTTAGGGTTTAAAGTTAAGTGTGTATAACACTTTAGTAAAAAAAAATAATAAACACTTAAATAAAATTTACAATGGTTTTTAAAATGATATAAAATGCTTAGTGTTTAGGTTTTAGGGTTTGGGTATTAGCGTTTAGGGTTTGGGGATTACGGTTTAGGGTTTCAAGTTTAGGGTTTAGGGTTTGCGGATTAGGGTTTAGGGTTGAGGGTTTATAAGACTTTAGTAAATGATTGTAATAAACACTAAAATAAAAGCTACAAAACACATTTCAAAATGTTATAAAATGTTTAGGGTTTGGGGTTTCTAACACTTTATTAAATCTTTTTAATAAAATGTTTAGGGTTTAGGGTTTAGGGTTTCTAACACTTTATTAAATCTTGTTATTAAAACCCTTGCTAAAATGCTATAAAATGCCTAGGGTTTATGGTTTGGGGTTTAAGGTTTAAGGTTTAGAGTTTATATTGCATTAGTAAATGCTTTCGATAAACACCTAAATAAAAGTTACAAAACACTTGTTAAAATGTTATAAAATGCGTAGGGTTTAGTGTTTAGGGTTTGGGGTTTAGGGTTTATGATTTAATGTTTAGGGTTTAAGGTTATTGGTTTAGACACTTAAATAAAAGTTACAAAACACGTTTTTAAATGGTATAAAATGCTTAGGGTTTAGGGTTATTGGCTTAGGGTTTAGAGTTTAGGTTTTAGGGTTTATAACACTTTAGTAAATCATGTTAATAAACAATTAAATAAAAGTTACAAAATGGTTTTGAAAATGTTATAAAATGCTTAGGTTTTAGGGCTTAAACTATAGTGATGGGGCTCCTATGCGAGATGGAGTGAGCATTGATTGGGTCTTCACACGAAGGAGAGCCCCTAGTTGTTCTTGGTACATTCCATATCGTGCAATAGACCATCTCCATCTCCTCAATAGTTTATAATTTTAAACATCTCGATAAAAATTATAGAAAGAGTGCCAAACCGATTTTTTTGTAGATGATTTCACTACTTTTTAGTAACCCTAAATCCATAGGGCATATATGTGAAATTAGAGTGAGCCAATGTCTTATAATTTCTACCATTAATTCCTTGGGATTTCTTATCTATGTCGTGAATATTACAAATGATGAGACATCTCATAATAATCTAGATTTTATGAGCATTTTGGAACCTTAACTTCCTTATAGAATATCTATGAAATTACAATGAAGAAAGTTGTAAATGTATTATCCCAAGTATATGAATATTTCCGAGATATATCCTCTAAGTTTCATGGTATGAAAGATTACAAAAAAAAGTTGTGAAATTTTCAAGCTTAACTTTTTGTTGCATAAATCACATTTTTTTTACACCTTTAAGATCTCAAGAGTACTCCCCATATTTTGATGCACGCTTTATATCTCTTCTTCAATGGAGTTTCTTAAAATGAAGTGATATATCCTTTATTTATAGTATTTCTATGTTTAATAATAGGGATGACTTGAAAACATTAGCGAATGCGAATAACACTAGGAGAGAATGGCAAGCATTTCAGAGATCATGCACTTTGATGGTGCCACCTTGATCATCAATGAAGAGCGTAGGACTAACAACTCATGATTGCACCATAGGTATGAAGATTCATACAAGTTTTTTGCATGTCATTTTTTTAATGCAAACTACTGTGGTGAAGATCATGACTCCCATTTGTTTGAGCGACCGCCATTGTACCCTTATCGACCTTCACCTCCCATGATGTGAGGCATTGTCCATATATCGAGACTCTAATTCTCCAATCGAGACCCCCATATTATAGTTCATCCCTTATTCTAGTCAGATCTAGAAGCCCTCTCACTATATGGCATGACCATCCTTGTCAATGATGTCACAGAACGAATGGGATCTGTTTTGAAGAACAAGGTAGTAGTGGTAGATTCTGGGTTTTCTTGGCATTTTATTATTTCTACATCTTGATCTCCCTTTCGCTTCATGAACCTCTCCTCTAAATATGATATGGATGGATATTATGTGATATTTGCAAATGGAAACTATATGAGGGAAATCGATGTGAATCTAGCATGTTATGCCTCAAGTACCCACTCAAAGGAAGTTTTAGGGATAGATTGAAGGTGTGGGAAGGGAAGATCTATCAATATACTCTTCTTGCTACAAAAGGAATAATAGTTGCAGTGAATACTAGTACATCTGCATCATATATTTCAAATTTAAGATCTTCACCTGCAAATGGAAAGCCCAAATCACACTCACATCTCCTAATGGTGGTACCTTCAAATAAATGCAGGATCTCTACAAATGAGACTGTGCATTACACTCTGCATCAATTCTCGGATCACAATATCGGGGAAATGATATGTACACAATGTTACGAGGCAAAGAATCGTTCACTACAACAGGAGTTTGGGAATGTACATAGCTTTAGCTTGTGGGCACCATGAGACAGAGTACGTCATCGCATTCCTTTTCCACTTGAGGGATTCTTTGAACAACAATTTGATAATTTTTCCTTCTCCCTTTTCTTTCTTTTCTTCTACCATGGCAGGTCATTAGTGTTGGTCTGGACGACCTTGTAAAGGCTCAACTAGTTCAAGCCCTAACTCCTTGTACCTTGACGTTGTTGGGCACATGCACATAAAAAGAGAGAAATTTAAGACCACTTTGATACCATTAAACTAGATTTATGAAGGAACTAAATGAAATACAAATATAAACAAAAACACAGATGTACTTCAAAATAGATCTTCAATTCATTAATAACAGAGTACTGAAAACTATTTACATGATGAATTGAAATTAAATAGCACCGGTGATGGTAACTTATCTCTCAGAAGATATGTGGCAGCTATATTGCTTTTGAACTTTGTTACAATGAGGCTCAAAGGCCTTTTTATTATTGAGAATCATTTCCATTATTTCTCAATAATAAAAATGCCTTTGAGCCTCATTGTAACATAGTTCAAAAGGAATATAGTAGCCAAATATCTTCTTAGAGATAAGTTACCATCAGTCGAGCTAGTTAATTTCAATTCTTCATGTAAATAGTTTTCACTCACTTGTTACTAATGAATTGAAGATCTATTTTTAAGTAGATCTATGTTTTTGTTTATATTTGTATTTCATTTAGTTCGTTCATCAATCTAGATTAATGGTATTAGATTAGTCTTATATTTCTCTCTTTTTATGTGCATTTGCCCAATGAGGTTAGGGTATAAGGATTTGGGGCTTTAACTAGTTGAGGCCTTACAAGACTGTCCCCACCAACACTCACGACCTCCCATGGCAGAAGAAAAGAGAGAAAAGGGAGTAGGATAACCTATCAAATTGTTGCTCAATGAAGCCCTGAAGTGGAAACGGAATGAGATGATGGGCAACTTTGCCAAGATTCTTCAGTAGATGCCCACACATGATGCATCTTTATCCAAAAATCACTTTGGAGGTACCATGCCCTTCAAAGTACAAGCTAACTTTCCTATCCCTATATTCAAAGGTAAAATAGATGCAAATGTTGTAGATAAATGGTTTATTAAAATAATGGTTTTGGGATTAGGGTTTAGGGTTTAGAGTATAGAGTTTAGGGTTTAGTGTTTGGGGTTTAAGGTTTAGGGTTTAGAGTTTGGGTTTTAAGGCTTAGGTTTTAGGGTTTATAACACCTTAGTAAATTATTTTAATAAACACTTACATAAAAGTTACAAATTCTTTTGTAAAATGTTATAAAATGCTTATAGTTTATGGTTTGAGGTTTACGGTTTGGGGTTTAGGGTTTGGGATTTAGGGTTTAGGGTTTATGGTTTAAGTTTTAAGTTTTATAACACTTTAATAAATGTTTTAAATAAACACTTAAATAAAAGTTACAAAAGACTTCGTAAAATGTTGTAAAATTCTTAGGGTTTTGGGTAAAGGGTAAAGGGTTTAGGGTTTGGGTTTTAGGGTTTACGGTTTAGTGTGTATAACACTTTAGTAAAAATATTTAATAAATGCTTCAAGAGAAGTTACAAAATTGTTTTTAAAATGATATCAAATGATTAGGGTTTAGGGTTTGGGGATTAGGGTCTAGGGTTTCACGTTTAGGGTTTAGGGTTTTTGGATTAGGGTTTAGGGTTTCACATTTAGCATTTAGGGTTTATAAGACTTTAGTAAATGATTGTAATAAACAATAAAATAAAAATTACAAAACACTTTTTAAAATGTTATAAAATCCTTAATGTTTTGTTAGGGTTAGTGTTTGGTTATGGTATAGGTTAGGGTTTATAAGACTTTATTTATTTATTTTAATAAAAACTTAAATAAAAGTTAAAAAACACTTTTTAAAATGTTATAAAACGCTTACCGTGTAGGGTTCACTCTTTGTGGTTTGGGGTTTATGGATTAGTGTTTAGGGTTTAGGGTTTATAACACTTTATTAAATGATTTTAATAAACACTTCAAATAGTTACAAAACCCTTGTTAAAATGTTATAAAATTCTTAGGGTTTAGGGTTTAGGGTTTATAACACTTTAGTAAATGTTTTCAATAAACACTTGAATAAAAGTTACAAAACACTTTTTAAAACTTTATAAAATGCTTAGGGTTTATGGTTTAGGGTTTGGCTTTAGGATTTAGGATTTAGGGTTTAGGGTTTATGGTTTAGGGTTTGTAACACTTTAGTAAAAGATGTTAATAAGCACTTAAATAAAAGTTACAAAATGATTTTTGAAATGTTATAAAATGCTTGGGGTTTAGGCTTTAGAATTTAGGTTTTAAGGTTTATAATACTTCAGTAAATCCTTTTAATAAACACTTAAATAAAATTGACAAAATGGTTTTGAAAATGTTATAAAATTCTTAGGTTTTAGGGCTTAGACTATAGTGATGGGGCCCCTATGCTAGATGGAGTGAGGTCTCATTGGGTCTTCACACCAGGGAGAACCCCTAGCTATTGTTCATAGATTCCATATCTTCAACAATATCTCATCTTGATCTCCTTAATATTTTATAATTTAAAACATCTCAATAAAAATGATAGAAAGAGTGTCAAACTAATTTTTTTGTAGATGATTTCACTCTTATTTAGTAACCCTAAATCCATAGGCCATATATGTGAAATTATATTGAACGAGTGCCTTATAATTTATACCATTAATTCCTAGGGATTTGTTATCTATCTCGTGAATAATTCAAATCATGAAACATCTCATAAAAAGCTAGATTTTATGAGCATTTAGGAACCCTAACTTCCTTAGAGAATATATATGAAATTACAATGAAGAAAGTTGTAAATGTATTATCCCAAGTACATCAATATTTCCCACATATATCCTCTATGTTTCATGGTATAAACAATTACAAAAAAAGTTGTGAAATTCTCAAGATTAACTTTTTGTTGCACAAATCACATTTTTGTTACACCTTTAAGACCTTGAGAGAACTCCCCATATTTTGATCCACACCTTATATCTCCTCTTCAGTGGAGGTTCTTCAAATGAAGTGATCTATCCTTTATTTATAGTATTTCTATGTTTAATAATGGCGATGACTTGAAAACATTAGCAAATGCGAATAATACGGGGAGGGAGTGGCGAGGGTTTTTGTGATCGTGCTCTTTGATGGTGCCATCTTGATCATCAAGGAAGAGCGTAGGATTCACAACTGACAACTGCACGATAGGTATGAAGATGCATGACTCCCATTTCTTCGAGCGACTGCCACTGTGCCATGGTCGATCTTCACCTGTCATGATGTGAGGCATTGTCCATAGATCAAGACTCTGGTTTTCCGATCAAAACCCTCGTATTGTAGATCAGTCGTTATTGTGGCTAGATCTCGATTCCCTCTGAGTGTATGGCATGACCATCCTTATCAATGATGTCATAGAGGGAATGGGATCTGTTTTGAAGAACTAGGTAGTGGTGGTAGATTCTGGGTTTTCTTGGCATTTCATTATTTCTATAGCTCGATCTCCCTTTTGCTTCACAAACCGCTACTCTAAATATGATATGGATGGAGCGTTGTATGATATTTTCAAATGGAAACTAGATCAGGGCAATCAACGTGAATGTGACATGCTATGCCTCAAAATCCTAGTCAAAGGAAGTTTTCAGGATGCATTGAAGGGGTGGGTAGAGAATATCTATGATATACTCTTCTTTCTACAAAAAGAATAATAGTCATAGTGAATACCAACACATCTGCATCATATACTTTAGTTTTAACATCTTTACCTACAAATGGAAAGCCCAAATCACATTCAAATGTACTAATGATGGCACCTCTAGATCAATGCAGGATCTCTACAAATCACACTGTGCGTTACACTTTGCATCAATTCTAGGATCGCAATATCGGGGAAGTGATATGTACACAATGTTATGGGGCACAAAATTGTTCGCTACAACAGTTGTTTGGCACTGTACATAGCTTTAGCTTGTCGGCACAATGAGATATAGTACACAAGGACTCAAATCACAAGAAAGCACCAAGGGATGGTTGAAAACGATGCCCTACAGTCAATAAACTTCAATCGAATCTTGAAGACCCCTCGATAGAACCACATGAAGGAACATATACAAATCTCTTTATTACAACCATCAAAGGGAATTATGTTTGTATAAAGATCGATTGTTGGGAGGAGATAAAAACTATTAAACTTAGGATACATGAAAATATGGGTATGCTAGCTTGGCTGCAACTCCTGATCTATGCAGGGAAAGAACTGAGGGAGGACCTCAAGCTGAAAAATTATAACATCAGTTGCAACTCAACCATCTTCCTAACTACAAGACTTCTACGAGGATATCGTGGGAAAAGCTCTAAAGGAAAGAGGGAGCCACAAAAACAAATAGAAAAATTAACCACCACTCCTTCTGCCTACATTGTGGAGCAAATGAATCAGATCCGAGACTTAACAATTACTCTGCCTGGGGCAAATGAGCTCCATAATGATTTTATCTCCAAAGTCGTTATCTATAAATTTAATGGATTCTCGGCCAAACTGGAACCCCTAAGACAATGGATTTTCTCTATATGAATAGAAAACTGCGACATACATTTATGCTCAAAAGCTTCTTCATTGTTAAGTTCGACACAACTAAAGACAAGGAATATGCACTATAAGAAGGACCATGGTTTTCGGGTAATGCAGGTCTCTTCATAACACCATGGCTTTTAGATTTTGATGCAAATACCAAGGTGGTTTCCCAAATGTTAATGTGGGTATAGCTATATAGCTTACCTCTGCATTTTTTGCACCACAAAGTATTAGCACACATTGGAAATGCTCATGGTAAATTCTTAAAAGTAGATGGAGATTGACTCACTAAGGATATCTTCAACTTTTTTAGAATTTGTGTGGAGGTAGACCTTAGTCAAGGATTATGAGATAGAATGCCATTATATCATAACAATAAGTGATGGTTCTAGGCCCTCAACTATGAGAATACAACCTTCAAATATGAGATATTTCTACAAGCTAGTAATCTACAAAGTGCATGTCCACAAAAAAAAGAACATAGGAAGAAAGACAACAAAAAAAGCCAAGAGAATGGTAGTTTTCAGATACACGGGCATCTAATCCAAAAGAGGAAGAAACTATACAAAACACCTCCAACAAAAAATATCAAGAAGTAAAACTCCATGGAAACTCCACGAAAATCAAGAGAAAAACCTCCTAGAACAAATCACAAAAGGATGAGATCGAGAATTGCACTGCTTGAATCCCAAGGTCATTCATCCGAGAGGAGAAGAGTGAACAACACACCTCTCGGAAAGAATTTAGTGGAAGAAAAAGAAAAAATGGGTTAGAAGGATTTGATTCTTACAAAGAAGACCATCAATTACCAAAGAGACACAAATGTGTATTGTTACATCCACGCACAACACTCGAAGTTGGTGAAAAGTGGAGAATAGAAAGGTAGAAAAGAATAAATCGATCTTCTCGATTATCTAAAGATCCTAAGAAATCAGGACATGATTATTATGCATATGCTTATTAGCATATACAACATGTAATTTTTCTCATTATGAATAAAATTGTGACTTTTTTTTAGGGAAAAATAATATGGATGACTTGTTAAACTTAATGACCAACATGTACCTTCTATTTGGTGAACCTGATAGAATCTTTTATATTTCCTCATTCCTATGGAGTTATAGGGAGTTACATATAGCATTGCAAATGTATTAGAATAATATTATTGGCAATATATCTTATGCTCACATTTGAGATAAACATGTAGGTTAAAAATTTCTTCACATATATGGTATCCAAAGTGGCCTTCCACAAAAAATGAGGTATCCAAATAATATTTCCAATAATATTAAAAATACAATATTTATCTTCATGACTTGTAGTCTCCCTCTATCTTTGACATCAATGGCAATAATGTTTCCAACAACCTAGCCGTAAATTTTACATTCTTTGTCTCTCTCAAATTTTGACATCAATGATGACAAAATATTCAATAATATCCCCTTCTATCATTGATCCCAAACATAAACATTTTTTGCATTTCTATTGTATATACCCCCTATCTACAATCTCTTCCCCTTTAACTTCAATGGAAAATGGATACTTCCCTTGCGATTTTCCTTTCCTTTATTTATGATTTGGGATATATAGGAATCCCATATTTTGTTTGACATATTCAAATGTTTCTCTAGAAAGAGGTTTAGTAAATATGTCTACAACATATTCCTTGGTAGCAATGTATTCTAGCTTAAATTTTTCTCAACTAAATTTTCGTTTAAGGAGTATTTATTGATTGGAACATATCTTATATTTGAATGCATCAAATCTTATAAAGGTTGATTACACTTGTATTATCATAGATGATTGATATTGGCTAATGTAATTCCTCCATGATATGTTTTAGAGTCACTTCTTTCAAATAAATTGAGTACAATGTGTTTCTAATGCAATGTATCTTAACATTAGCTCCGAAAAGAGAGATTGGTGTTTCTTTCTTTCTAAACCATGATACTAGACATTTTTTCAGGAAATAATGACCCTCCACTTATAATTTTCTTGTCATCTAAACTTCCCACCAAATCCATATCTATATATGTTGTTGAATTAGAGTCGTTTCTTATAAAATATAGTAAATTATTAATCATTTACATGTACACAATTTCATTTTCATAATGGGATTCATCATGTTTGCTCAACTTACATCATGTGACCATGGATGTTCTAATAGGCGTACATTTTTTTATCCCAAATTTCATTAACATTTCCTTATTGTATTTAGTTTTGGTCATGAATATGACTTTACTACATCAAAACTTGAAGAACTAAAAATAATGACTATTCAAATTCGCATTTTCATTTTTTGGTAGCTAGCATCCTTATGGTTGTTTAACAATTACCTCTTTTTCTAAATTTCCTTTACGAAAAATTGGCTTGAAATCCATTTGATAAACATTGAAGTTTTTGAGCATAAAAATTCCAAGAAGGTTCCCTCAACTTGAACGTATCCTTTACACACCAATATAGCCTTATTTATTAATTTATCATCTATTATCATTAAACCTTTTACTAAGACCAATTTGATGTCAATCATATTCTTGTCTTTATGGTGTAGACAGAAATCAACTATATTATTCAAATTACAAATTTTAATTTATGACAACTTTAAATATAGGTTGGATATGTAGATATTGGGATACCAATAATAGTTATACTTCCATCCATTAAAAATTCATGATATGCTAAGGAGTTGTCTAACTATTATAAGTTTTGGAGTTTTTTTGCCTCAATAAGTTGAAATTGTTTTGGTCAAATTATTTATGTGTTGTTTAAAATGGATTTTTGAGAGAATATATGGATTAAACACCCTAAAAAATGTTGATGCACTCGATTCATGGAGAGTTAACAACTTAAAGTTGTGATTACAACAAATCCCTCTTGAATTTTGGACAAATTCTATCAGAAAATATGCTAATAAAAGTATACAAATCCACACATCAAGTTACTTTATAAATTGCCATCTACCTTTGAAAAGTGGCATTTTTTATAAAAACTCCATTAGTTCAAGGTGAGGGTCAAAGGATTTCTAAAATAAGCCAATTTTGAAATGCAATTTAAGAAAATGAGACTCGTTCAAATTCACATGAACAATCTTTTTAAAATTTTAGGGTTTTTCAAAATAAATTTATCTATAAAAAAAAATCTTAATAAAAAATATCATTCTATGCATGATATGCTAAACCTTTGTCTAACAGTTATATGCTTTTTCATTTTGTAATGACCAATATTTTTTTCTCGTAAGACTTAATATATGTTGTTCAAAATAGATTTTTGAGAGCTCATATGGATGGACTGTGTCTTGGTTCACTTGATTTGTGCAAAATTAGCAACTAAAACTTGTCACTCAAAAAAATCCCTCCTCAAATTTCGATAGACTATATGGGAAAATTGGCCCAAAAATTCGTATAAAACATATAACGAATAGACTATGACATATGCCAATAAATGTGGACAACTTCATATATCCATCACAGTCAACCATCATTAACCATGGTCAAGCATGGTTAGTCATTGTCAACCATGGTCAACTATGGTCCAATATCACATTGTAACAAATATTGTCTCAATTTCAAAATAAACCATTGTCACCCATTGTGAAGCTTGGTTAATGATCGCTAATAATTGTGGTCACATTATGACAAAGATTCTCTAATTGTTGAATGTCACATTGCATAAACCATGCTCAACCATGGTACATCACATTGTGACAAAGATTCTGAATACCAATCAACCGTGGTCAAAAATGGTCTAACGTCACATTATGACAAATATTCTCTCAATATGAAAATCAATCATGGTCAACCATGGTCTAATGTCACATTTTGAAAATGTTTGTCTCACTATGAAAATAAACCATGGTGAGCCATCATCCAACATTCCATTATGACAATGATTTTCTATGTATGAAAATCAACCATGGTCAATTAGAATATCAATAATATCGATCCCCATGGTTTATAATATATATTCCTTGGGTTTATTAATCTAAGGGTTCATATCCCTAGGGTATAATATTATTGATACGTTTATATTTTCAATCCTTGGGTTTAATATAAATCCCTTTGGTTTATAATCCATTGTGTTTATAATATATATTATGTGGGTTTATAATATTAATCATAGGTTTTATATTCCTATGTTTATTATTCACCCTAGGGTTTACAATATTAATCCCTTGTGTTTATTAATTTTAGGGTTTATATTCCTAGGGTTTAATATTCAATCATGGTCAACCATGGTCCAACGTTGTATTGTGGCAAATATTCTCTCAATATGAAAATCAATCATGGTCAACCATGGTCAACCATGACATTGTGACAAAGATTGTGTGAGTATGAAAATCAACCATGGTCAACCATGTTTGTTTTAGGGTTCATAATATTTATCTAAGGGTTTATACAGCTTGGGTTTGCAATATAAATCCTTTTGGTTTGTGGGTTTTTAGTATTAATCCATTACATTTATTAGTGTCATCAGTTTATAATATCAATCCTTTGGGTTTATGAATCTAAGGGTTAATAGTCCTAGTGTATAATATTATTCATAGGATTTATAATTAATCTTAGGGTTTAATATTCATCCTAAGGTTTAATGTTATTCCCTTGGGTTTGTAATATTAATCTCTTAGGTTCGCATTACGACAAATATTGTCTGAATATGAAAATCAACTATGTTCCAATGTCGTATTGTGACAAAGATTATCTCGATATGAAAATCAATCATGGTCAACCATGGTCCAATGTCACATTCTCACAAATATTGTGTCAATATGAAGATCAACCATGGTCAACAGTGGTCAACAATGGTCAACCATGGTCAACCATAAGATCTAAAACATCAATCCCTTGGGTTTTTAGTATTAGTCTCTTGGCTTAATAATATAAATCCCTTTAGTATATTATTGTAAGGGTTCATATTCCTAGGGTGTAATATTATTCATAGGTTTGTAATATTAATCCGTTAGTTTCAATATAAATCATGGTCAACCAAGGGTTTATATACCTTGGATTTATAATATTATCCCCCCGAGTTTAATCATATTAGTCCCTTCACTTTATATTACCTTGAGGTTTTAATATTCCATTGGGGTTATTATTCCCTTGGGTTTATAATAGCAATCCATTAGGTCTATTAATCTAAGGTTTCATATTCCTAAGGTATAATACTAAAACCGCAAGGGATTAAACCCCAAGGATATAATATTAAGTGAAGGAATGATAAATCCAAGGGATTAATGCTAAAATCCCAAGGAGTTATAAACCCAAGGGAATCATATTAAACCCTAGGGATTAATATTATAAACCTAAGGTATATAAACCCTAAAATAAACATGGTTGACAATGGTTATTTTCATTTTGAGAGAGTCATTGTCACAATGCGTTGTTGGACCATTGTTGACCTCATCAACCATCTTTATTCGAGCGTATTTCATATTTATCTTAGGTTTTATATACATTGGGTTTAATTTTCTTCCTTTAGGTTTATAATCCCTTTGGTTCAATACTGAAACCCAAGGAATTATAAGCACTAAGGAATAATATTAAACCCTATGAATTAATATTAATTACAAAGAGTATGAATAATATTATAAACTTGAATATGAACCCTTAGATTAATAAACCCACGACATTGATAGGATAAACTGAAGGGATTTCCCTTGAGTTTATAATACCTTGGGGTTTTAGTATTAACCCCTTGGGTTTACAATATCACTTCTTTGGGTTTATTAATCTAAGGATTCATATTCCTAGTGTCTAATATTATTCTTAGGGTTTGTAATTAATATAAATACCTAAGGTTTAATGTTATTCACTAGCGTATATAATTCCTTTGGATTTTAGTATTAAACCAAAGGCTTTTTAAACCCAAAGGAATAATATTAAACTCAAGGAATTAATATTTTAAAGTGAAGGTATATAAATCCTAAGAGAAATATTATAAACCCTAGAATAAACATTCAACCATGGTCAAAGGTAGCATTGTGAAAATCAATCATTCTCAACCATGCTTATTTAGAGTTTATAATATTTATCTTAGGGTTTATATACCTTGGGATTATAATATTAATTCGTAGGTTTTAATATTATGCCCCTAGTCTTATAATTCCTTGGGTTTTTA
>APFE030739174.1:16325-37400 GCA_000404065.3 Pinus taeda | reverse complement strand
CTACACATATCACATTACTTTATAAATTGTTATCTACCTTTTGACCAGGTAATTTAGTTTAAAAAATCCATTAGTTCAAGGCCACCACCAAAGAACTTCTTTGACAAGTGGAAGGCTATTTACAAACAACATTGAGGTGAGGACCAAAGGACTTCTAAAATAAAGTGGTTTCTAAATTCCATCTAAGTAAATTAGACTCATTCAAATTCACATGAGCGATCTATCTTAAAAAAATTGTAGGGTTTTTCCAAATAAATTTATTTATAAGACAAATATCACTTTGCTTCCGAGAGAGTCCTCAAAGGGAAAAGAGAGGCGTTGGCTCTCAAAAATTGTAATCACTCAGTATTATTATGTTTTAAATCTCTATATAAATAATAAATAACTAAATAACTAAATATATTGTGTCCCTTTGGTCCTATCTGTTAAGAAGATAAGCCAATGGATCCTAAATGTGAAGAAGTCTTCGAGATGCAATTTGTTCCAAGAAGAAATGCCTTTATTCTAGCTTTTACTCACGGCTTACCAACATAAGTTTTTTGGTATTGTTAGATTTACTTTGGTCTTATTTGACATTTTATGTTTCTTGTTGGAGACTTGGAACTTTTAGTGCAAAAATGCGATCCATGTGAGTATTTCTTAATTGTTTGGAAAAATAATTTTTTTTTCAATGTTTTACTTGTAACTATTTTTAATTGTTTAATATGTACCTATTGTTTTCATTTTTAAGGTGAGAATATTCTTTTTTTTTTATATATTAAGGCCTCTGTGATTTAGAAAGAATTAAGCAAATTCTTTCACTAGAAATCACAATATAGAAATTTTTTGCATGATGCTTTTGGAACTAACAAGTGTGGATCATCATCATCTGTTATTGATGATCAACTATACTTGTTGGTTCGAAAAGCCTCTACCAAATATTTATCTTATGTGCTTTCTACACTTGTTTTTGTTTAACATATATCTCTCCTTCTAAAATTTCTTTATAAAATCTAACTTGAGCATACCCTTTACACACCAATATACCATTATCTCTTATCTTTTCATGGATAGTAATTTACCTTTTTGTTAGGACCCATTTGATGTCAATCAAATTCTTGTCCTTTTGGTTTCCAAGCAAGTGAGTTTTACTAGTCCCATTAGATATTTTGATGTAGGAGCACCTCAAAATGGATAAGTCCTTGCATGGCCAACATCAACAACAATTGGTCATATGATAGAGTTTCATTGACTATATGATATCTAGGTACAAGGCAATAGTAGTAGGGCCAAAAATGAGGTGGGGTGTAGTAGAGAGAAGAACTCTAGTCTCCCATTCTTTAAAAAAAAGAGGAGAGGACTAGCACTTAGAAGCCACTATAGTAAGTTGTGTAGATCCATCCAAAAAAGAAAAGGAGAATCCAAATATCATTCCACAACTAACTCTACCTTTCAACAACCTTCTACATACAACCCATAACTCAAATTGTAGTAGCTTGTGAGAGCTAGAGGTTTTCAAATATGATATGGCCATGTATATGTCCTTGCTATAGTGCCATAGAGCTAAGGAAATTATGTGTCTATCAGCCCAAAGAACAAATAAGAACTCTATATGGTTTCCTCCAAAAGAAAATACTCCACTCTAATTAGTCTCCATTCCTTGGAAAGAAAGAATAAGAAATAGATTTTACTTCTAAGACCTATAACTAATAAGAGTCAACTCCTCTCTTTTGAAAAACAAGGGAGCCACTATAATAGGGGTAGTCACTGCTCTGGCTAGAAATATGAACAACAATTTTGGTGTGCTCAAATGCAAGAAACCTACGGCTTTTGGAATCATTGCCATAATCATTGACATAGGAGAATTAATGTCAAGAGATGGCCCAAAAGATCGATTTAGTTACCACAACTAAGGTGAAAAGATAGTGTTTTACCTCTCAGTTGAGCCTTCGATTTTTACAGATTTATTCTGCACATTCAAACTACCATAAATTTCAAATGCCAATACTAGATTTATGATATTTTCTCCTCTGTTCATTCTTGATTTTATGGTTGTCTTTTTTTGACAAGTATACCATTGCATTGCAATCTTGTTGATTTAGATTTTTCACTTTCACCCACCCCTATTTACTGTTTTACAGAAACCTAGCCATTGAGTTTAGAGTGAATAATATAATGAAGAATTCTATGATTTATAGTAGATAAAGTGTCCTATTTCAACATAGGATGCAACATAGTTAAGTATTGTTTTATATTAACCAATATAATTCATTATAACTTGAAAAAAGTCATTTCAAATCAAAATTCTATTATGTTTTTATTTCGCAAATAATTAACATTATTATTTTAAGTCTAACATTATTATTTTAAGTCAGTGTTTCAATACATATAAAGGTATTTTAGATCACTTAATATAAAATTTTGAGTCATAATTAGTTGCATAAAAGCTTTGCTCCTCATGTTTTCATTGACAAAGCATTATACCCCCAAGTTTGATACCCTTCAGAATGGTTTTATACCCTTCAGAATGGTTTTATGAGAAATTGTAATCCATGGAAGCTCTAAGTGTGTGTGGGAGTGAGAGCTACAAATAAAAAGACCAAAATTAAGAATAATTGGATCACACAAAATGTTTGAAATATTTTACTCTCTCTTGCTTTTTTTCAAATGCATTTAATTATCTATAGCCTTTATTATCTATAGTCATTTTTTATCTTTATCCAATATTAATACAAAATACCTAAGGAAAGGATGACTCGATTCCAACTACTCTTCTTCCTTGGAAACCTGCCCCTTTCTCAAATCAATGGTTTCATGTATTACTTAGCATCTTGAATTTGGGAAAATTTGGGAAACCCTTCAAAGGTTAGAACCCTAACGGCATCACTAAATGACCCACCTGCTCAAATTTGAGATTGAGGGAAATTATATAATCTAGGCCAATACCCAAGTTAGTTAAAAAACAACAGGGAGAAAAGAGTGTGGATTAACTTGCAATTTTTGCAAGGGTAACCTAGATGACCTTATAAGAAGAAAACAAAACATAACAATAGCTGGATAGATGGGAAATAATTAGGAACTATGATAATACATGTGATTCCCATTGCAGAACTTGGTCTGCTTTGATAAGCAATAAACCTTAACCTAGATGACCATATAAGAAGAAAACAAAACATAACAATGGCTGGATAGATGGGAAATAATTAGAAACTATCATAATACGTGCTTGTCGCAATGCAGAACTTGGTCTGCTTCAGATAAGCAATAAACCTCCAAGATTGATATTATAAATGGCCCCTTGTGTAACGCAGTTGATAGACACTAACTGTAGATTATACTGTAATCACTCAAACAAAAATGCTATCGCGTTAATATGTCAGGAAATCCTAACTTCATAAGCATAAATTAATATAAATTAATATAAATTTACATCTTTTAATATATTTACTTATTTATTTAAATAAAATATTAAATATTAATAATTGAATAAAATAAAATATTAAATGTTAATAATTGAAATGAAATATTAAAAAATTAAAACAGTGAAAAGCTTTTGGGTAACATGCCTTGCATGCACCCACCACCTATGCACTCTACTTGGTGTTTTTTCAATACAAGAACTGTTGTGTTGATCCCATAGCTTATCTAATAGTCTACCTGGCATTTTTTCAATACAACAACTGCTGTGTTGATCCCACAACTTCTCTGATCATAAATTCTCCCCATGATTCTTGAGTTTTATGTTCGGGGACTTTCCTATGTTTTTCATGGTCACTTTATATGATTTCTTCCTACTGTTATATGCAAAGATTGACCTAATATTATATAATTTGTTTTTCACTTGTACATCCTTTCATATCCTTTCATAATTTCAGAGAAATGGATGCTCCTAACAGTTCAAGTCAGATAATTTACTTTTTCGGGTATGAAATGGAAGGCCAAAGGCTCGAATCACAGAAATGGATAATTTACTTTTTCGGGTATGAAATGGAAGGCCAAAGGCTCGAATCACAGAAATGGATGCAGATAATGATTCAAGTCAGCTAATAATGAACAATTTCCACTCTGATTTCAATTAATATGAAAACTCCCATGAATCCCTTAGTCAAAACTGATTAGGATTGTGTTTGATGTAGCAATAACATTAATAAATCTAGAAATATTTTCATGGTTAATAATTTTACTATAGTGTTTTTTTGGCAGTGATGCTTTTTCATTGGGTGCATGTACTCTTTGCAATTTTTTTTAAAAAACTCAATTTCACAGAGAGCTTTGTCTTGCCACCAACTCTATCTAGCATGAAGAGTTGCTAAATATTATTTCAACCCAAGGCTCAATAATCATATCCCGCCTAGGGAATGGGCTTGGTAACTTAGTATTATGTGTTTTTGTGTTGTAATATTTAGATACTGGGATGCAGGCATTCCAACTGTGGTTTTGTGGTTCTATGTTGCAAGATTTAGAGGTGCTTATAATGTGATGAAAATTAACCATAATTGATTTTATTCCTTTAATTGTGTGTTGTAATTACGAGATTGACCACTTCTTCATTGTTTCATATTTTGCTCATAGGGATGATGTTGAGGTGCAAAGCAACATACATAAGTGTATGAGAAACTTCTTTGAATTGTAGTTAATTATTAGTGCTAGGTTGTCCCTAGGTACCTATAGGTGCTGCAGTCACCACACTCCACGTATGCAGATCTTCTAGTCTTAATTCTGCAGTCACCACAGTCTAGGTATGTAGATCTTCTTGTGTTGATTATGAAGGGGTATTATCAGGAAGAACAACTTATAAACAAAGAAAGAATCATAAGATATTCATAACAAAATGTAAAAAATATAACTAACTAATAAGATGTAACTAATAATTAATTATTGCCAAGCCTCTTCCTCATATCCATTTATCAATTCTTCTCTTTAAACCCATGGAAATCCTAATATCCATCTATTCATTCTAAACATGTGAAAACTTGTTTATAGCTAATAGCTAGGGCTTGAAGACTGAGTCAATATCACACTTGTTTATAGCTAATAGCTAGGCCCTCAAGAATAAGTACCTGCTTGAAATGATGGGTAGCTTAATTTTGTATTTTATAAAAAATTTAAAATACCCTAGTATCAAAAGGATAACCTAAGCTTTAGAATACAAGAACAAACTCTGTGAATTCCATGGTAATTGCAGTGCTCATATTAATGATTACACATTTTTTGCAGTGAAGTTGATGTGGTGTAAATCTGTGTAAATTGTTAGAAAGGTGCAGAAACCAGTGACAAACAGTGACAAACAACAATAGTAAAGTAGCATGCCATTTGCCATTAGAAAATATCAAATCTCAAAAAGCCAAAACAGAATAGAACATATACAAAGGTCTAAATGATCAGAGCTATATATTTCTAGAGCAATATATTTCCACTACAGCAATTGACCAAAATTACATGAAATATATAGGTATAAATAATTAAATTCCCAAATATATAGGTATAACTAATTAAATTCCCAAGAAAGCATGTGTTTTAAAACTAATATTTCAATGGAAACATTGAAGAGTGTGGAAAATTTGTGCACATAACAAACATAACAAACTTAAGTAATTACAGTCATAAAATTGATGAAAGAATCTTTCTATTTCTAACCATTTTTTATGTTACCTCACTTTTTTCCATTCATGAGGGCTTGGAGCTAGTCTTCTGATGACTAATGTTTGGAGCTAGTCTTCTCATGACTAATGTATGAAGAGTTCAGAATGGGAGTGCATGAATCAACAAAGGAAGTAGAGAAACCATAGAATTACAAAGCTACAAGATGTAGAGAATCAGAAATATGCAAGATGTATTCTGACATGAAAGGTCTCACAGGAGGGCGGTAGAACATCTTAGAGCTTGCTCTACAAAGTGCATATAACTACTGGGACAAAGCCCATAGAACTAGATGGCAAACCAGAAGTCTGAAATGAAAGGTCTTTGTGGAAGGGAAAAGCCCATAGAACTAGATGGCAAACTAGAAGTCTGAGATGAAAGGTCTCTGGGAAAGGGCGCTGGAGTTGTGCCAGGTAGAACATGTGGCAGCGTGTTGGACAAAGCTCATAGAAATAGATGTCAAGCTAGAGAGAGAATTTTAATGATGTCAAGGTCAGAGAATTTTAATCTACATTAAGTTGGAGACAGATGAGAATATTAATAAGCATCAAGCATCAAGCAAATTGGACTTTGGATAAAAATAATTGTCACAACATTATGCAAACTCTAAAATAGATGAGAATATTAATAAGCATCAAGCATCAAGCAAATTGGACTTTGGATAAAAATAATTGTCATCACATTCTGCAAACTTTAGGATAAATTAAGTTGCCCACACTAAAAACATCCGGCCACTCTAAGCTGAAGTCCAAACAAAAGCATTAGATAAAAATTTGTAGAGCAGAACATTTTATGTAAAACATTGGTTTAAACCTGAAATATACAGGAAATATTATTTGGTGAAAGAAAATTAATAGAAAGTCAACTATCCATTGCTATAATCCCTGCTATGCCAACTCATAAGAGAATACCTAATAAACCTAACCTGCAAACCTAATAGTAGTCGGACCTACTACACCCACCATCTATTAATTACGATCCCATTTAGACGTTTACCTTGTCCATGTTCTTGCGTAGATATAGGATGCGCCATAGATTTAAAGTCCAATACTAGTAAATCATCCTCGTCTGCGTTAGAGGGGTGCACTACAAAACTTGTCGAGGTCCATGTTGATTTTAATTTCCATTGGTTATTATTCAATAAGTTCAATGAAATGGGATTTTTGAAGACTAGTGTCGAGATGGGATAACCGACCACAATTGGTGCACAAAACTACACTTATTGCATGACCTGGTAACATACGTCCTAGTAACAAACAATCTGAAGTTGATTTGAATGTGTCCCCTGAACTCCAACGAAGAAGCTATAAAGTGGTGTTCGTAGTTGGTGGTAAGAGGAGAGGGTTTGACTACGATACCCAGCACGGAGAGGCACAATAGGGGGCCAAAAATGCAGGTGTTTATGGCAGGAGTCTTTTACCCGCTAGTCAATACAGTAGGAGGTAGGTGTCGATGCGAGGCTCAATTCAGGTGTTCATGCGGCTAGTCCATCCGAGGAAGGATCCAATTCTAAGTCTTTAACATTTTAATATGTTATCTGTGAAATCAGCAGAATCTGAAAATGAATAGGCGTAGCCTGTAGTTTTACCAGCTAGGGTTTTACCTTCTTATTATACTTGCCCAAAGGCATGGTATATAGCTATCTATTTTTTAAAGAATAATATGATTTTCAAAATTTACTTTATGTTTTTATAGTTGAACATTTCATTGATTGATATACATTGAGGTCTTATTGCCAGCTAATGTCATATATACCGATAAAAATTAATAATAAAATTACAATGGAGAACTTAGTGATTTATTAATGCTAATTTCATGGCTAGTACTAATCCACAACATAAAATGTTTTATCTTTTTGTATTAAAAAGGCTTTGGGTTTATTTTCCTATCATCTCACTAATGGTATTGTGTAACTAGATGTTAGCATGTAATCCATTTGTCCAGCTTCCTAGCCACTAATCCCTATTTAAAAATAAACTCATACTACAAATATACTCATATTATTCTCTAGGCTCCACATTAGTTTGCTTGCACCATATAATTCTACATAGGGTGTTTTCTCTTGCAATGACTTCTGAAGGTAAGAAACTCTACACCATCTACACAGGGTGTCTTCTAGTCATGTGTTCTTCTCAAATGAATTTTTAATGTAAGAAACTTTACTAGACTTTCATTCCTCCCAAAAGACCTTGTGGACTCAGCCTTTACTGACTCAGCTCAATCCTTTCTAATTTAGAAGAGAAAGAAGTATGGAAGTGTATTACAAATTCAATTAAAAAAGTTGAAACTTATAGAGTGCAGTTCTAGAATTTCTAAGAGAAGGAAGTATGGCTATTTACTACAAATTCAATTGAAAAGGAAGAAACTTATTAGTATGGCTATCTACTACAAATTCAATTGAAAAGGAAGAAACTTATGGAAGGTAATTCTCTACTATGGAACTGGGTGATTGTACTTCTTAGGTATCTAAAGGATTGTACTTCTTAGGTATGTTGATCTTTAATTTGTCAAAAAGTGGTGGGTTAGAGCTCTTAATCTAAGAACCTATCTAGAGAAGGGAGACCTAGCTCAACCTAGACATATTACTTTGGGGCTGGAAAGCCACCACTAATTAGGGAGTTAGCTCCAACATTGGAGAATATCCTCAAAATTATACTTGAAAGTCCTAGTTCTATAGCAATACCTCTCTTAATAGTCAATCTTCTCAAGCTGTAAATGGGGCTGGAAAGCCACCACTAATTAGGGGGTTAGCTCCAACATTGGAGAATATCCTCAAAATTATACTTGAAATTCCTAGTTTTGTAGCAATACCTCTCTTAATAGTCAATCTTCTCAAGCTGTAAATCTGAGTAAGGTGCATCAAGTAAATCTGACTCAAGAAAACTAGAATAGTTGACTACAATGAAAGCACCCACTTCCACCAGAAGAATCACTTCCACTGTGGGAAGCTCTTGGCTTTGAAAAGGGGTTTGAACATAACATTTTAATGACAATTCAATGTTAACATAACAAAATACAGAAGGATATCACTTGCATATTGGTTCATGGCTACATTTCCACCTAGTGGTTTTGCCCAAATCCCGCCCCTTCTGAAGGATTTTCCTTGTGAGAATATCATTTCATTTTATTAAGATAACTCAATGTTTTTCAGAAATTCAAAAGAGACACTTTATGTTCCTGAGTGTACTTTAACTCTCACCCCACCTAAAAAATTAGAAAAATAGAGCTATGAAAACTTTGTATAGGTAGGGAAACATTTGTTGGTCATAAATTCAAATGCAAAACCTATTATAGTAAGGACATTTTAGCTACAGCAAAACCTATTAAGGTAACAACATTTTAACTAAACCTATACCTTGACTTAAGGGTGTTTAGTTGCCAAAAATCTATCCAAATCCTTTGCATTCTGTTTTGTATCTACAAACTGCTCAACTAGAAAATGATTATCCCTATGCTACTAACTGTATTCATGGATGTATGCTTAGGCTATTTCCACTTGCACATAGAGGGGTAGGCTATTTCCACTTGCACATAGAGGTGAGGGGCCTGAAGCCTAAATGATGGTTGTTGGTTTTTCACTCACAAAAGTGAATGGCCCAAGAGGTTTCTAGCTGCACACAAAGGTGAAAGGCCACAAAGGTGAAAGGCCAGAAGCTTTAATGATGCCTTTTGGTATTTTCACTCTATCTGGAGGTGACATCACATAAGAATTGTAAGAGGCATGCAAATTAAGAGGAAGTGGTTCCTTTCTTTTTCAGGATGCTATTTTCTTTTTTTTCATTTTATGGAAATGGGTTTACCACTAGACCATATTTTTTTATGATTTTTTATTCTTTTTTATAGTTGTAAACTTCAAATTAAAAGAAATAAAATGTTTTGTGGACAATTACAACTTGTTATTATTATTCTTTTTCATTTCTTAAAATTGTATGATGATGAGTTATTTGGCTTATCTATGTTGATGTTGCATGATTTGGCTTACCTATGTTGATTCTTGTGGTATTATACTAACATGTTATGGATTATTCCAATTTGAATACAATGTCTAGAATAAATTTATTACACTATTTCTATGGGCAGATTAAGACCATACTGAGCATGAAATTGTGCTCCAAGCATAAGCATATTGATTGAAAGCTCCATAGAGCCCTAAGCCTAAGCATATCGATTGAAAACTCCATAGAGCCCTAAGCCTAAGCACCAAACACCCATCCCAAGGGTAGATGTTATTTAAGTGCATCTTTGTATGCTTACTTTAACCAATTACATTTGTGAAAAATGAACTTTCCACACCAACAGAAACATTTGTATGGTAATCCCAATTGTGAATAGTTGGCAAACTTCCAAACCTAGCATAAATGTCAAAAGATGTTGCAGCATGTGATATGAGCTCAAATTTAACTACTCCAACTGCACTAGAAGGCACTTCAAAAACAGAATTATTATTGAATATTCTCTTTTGTTGATTTACAGATAGTAAGAAACAAATGGGAGGTTGGCACCCACCTGTTTAACCCTCTAATGTGGGTGCACTTTCCATTTGAAGTTTTAAGTGTTTTCCATTATTGTAGGTATATATTCTCCACTTCAAGGCAAAGCAAACATATGACTCATCTTTCTCCTAATTTTTCTCTACATTTGTTTTTGTTAAATTGGTTAAATTTGAAAAGTATACACCAATATACCACCAACCAAGATTTGTTGACTGAATAGATAAGCCATACTTCCTTCATACGATGTTCTTTGTGGTAATGCACCATGTCTGAAAAAAAAAAAAAAAAAATTGCTTCTACTTTAGTCTTCATTGTGATGCTATTAGAGTTAACATCTTTGGTGTCAATTGCACTAGAGAAGAGTTGAAGCTCTTGTATTCAACAATCAGTTCCAATACTGAACTGCAGTCTACAATCTTCAAGGAGAAAAACTTCCATCCCTCATGTTTAATACATTCTTTGGAGGTTGAGTATATGCATAATATTGTATGCTTGTCTAGGTCTAACAATTTTTTTTTTTTTTTCATCACATTTCTACCCTTAGAAACATACATTTCTTCTTTGTTTCCTCCCTCAATGTATTTATTGCAATCTATCAAGCAAGTTTCATTGATATTGCTCAACAATTGTCTAACGCTTCCTTTTCCCAAATGATAGGAATCTGGAGTCTGGCCCAATTTTCATACAACTTCCTTGGATGGTTATTTAAATCAACATGAGAGAAGCTAAAAGAACTGGAGGAGGGACCTCTAAAAAATGAGCTCTTACATCCAAAAGTTATTATTTAATCATCAATACAATAAGTTGATCATTTTTTATAAACCATTGAAGAAATATTATGTAATTTCTAACCAAAGCTCTAATTACTCAGTGTTTTAAGTCAAGGTCATACATTAGTTGCATCATGCTTTAAGCTCATAAGCACTTCAGTTGTGGTTTCAGTGATTAATATAGGCACTTCACTTGAAGTTTAAGTGAGTAATATTATATTTAGCCACAAATACTTAAGACTAATTTGTAACCAAATAAATTTAAAATTTAGTGAAAAATAATAAATAAATATGATGTAATTTAAAATTGTTTTCTCTTTTAAAAAAACTTGGTGGGTATATCACAATATTTCCTTATTTAAATACTAAATAAAAATAAAGTAGAAAATTGATTTTGAATGTTTTGGTTCTTCATTTGTATCCATTATGTAAGAAACATACATCTCATTTATTTATTTTTATTGCAACAATAGTAAACCCAACAATGGAATTGAACCCCTAAAAGAGAAAGTTGAATTTCTCATTTCTATTGCAACAATGATGCAGTGAAGCCAACAATGCAATTGAACCCCTAAAATAGAAGGTTGAATTTCTCATGTTGTTTGGGTGTCTCCCTAGAAGAGCTCCCATGGAAAGCTTGGCTGAACCCAGAGAGTAGTGCCATAGTAGTGTGTCTTCCATAATTAATAATAACATATGCACAAATAACTACTATCTAAAAAGTGGTCCCTAAATAAAATCTAAAAAATAACCTTAGTCTATCTATCATTCTTTGAATAAAGTGAAGAACAACCCCAACCAAGCTCCATAGCTCTCCATGGATGGGTTGAAATGTGTTATTGAACAAAGAAATAAATAAGAATTTATCAAAGCCTTAATGAGTTGATTGGATTGAGATTTTATTCTAAGTGACGAGTCTTCTTAGTTGAGTGGGCTTGGGGGCAAGGATAGGTCCATATTGGGATACCAATAATTGTTATATTTCCCTCTATTACAAATGTATCATATGTTAAGATTTGGTCAAACCATTATATGTTGTTTTTCATTTCCCTCCATTATTAATGTAGGATATGCTAAGATTATTTCTAACTCTTGTATGTTCCTGAATTATCAACATTGCCAATTTGGGAAAAATATTGATCTCTGTTGTTGAAACTGGACTTTTGATAGTATATATCCATTGAGGGTGTCTTGGCCCACTAGATTTTGGAAAGTTAACAACTGAAAATTGTGATTCCAACAAATCCCTCTTAGATCTTGGGCAAACTAGGAGGGAAAATATTCCCAAAAACCTCTAGAAAACATATAACAAATAGACTACCACATATGCTATCTTTTCAAAATTTTAGGGCTTATCCAAATAAATTTATTTATAAAACAAAATTCTTAATAAAATATATATCACACTTCTAAAAGGGACACTGAACAACAAAGGGAGGCATTGGCTCTGAGCAGTTGTCATTGTGAGCATATTATGTTTTAATGGTCCATGGAATAACAAATAACTAAATGTTCTCTGTGTTAAGAAGATAATTCATGTCAAGAAATCTTCAAAATGCAATTTATTCAGAGAAGAAATACATTTATTCCAGATTTTAAGGAGAGTAACTGCTCTCACCAATAATTTATTTAGGATTTTCGGACAGTATTTCCTAAAAGACAAGTAATTCTTTTTCCTGTTAAACAAGGTATAATGATAAACGCAGATAGTTAAATATAAACCTCAAGGAAGTTTTGTTTGATTAAACATTTTTAGCATAATAAGACATAGAAATGTATGCGCATAAGATAGGTAGGAGAAAGAAATGTATAGGCATAAGAAAAATAGCAGAAATATGATAGGATAATATTATGCATGGAAATTGAATTATATAATATCTTTATATTTTTTTTAAGACAAAGATAACTCCTTAAAAAAAATTGGGTATCATTTAACATAAAAGTTCGATATTGTAGAGTTTGAAGCTTTTGTGAAAAAAATAACGCATTTTAATATTTTGGAAGAAGAGAATGGTTTTTCAGTGTTTCAAGTCAGCGTAGAGTCATGTTTAACACAATGATTTAAGATAAGCATTGTCATCTCATCTGGTTTCGTTATCAGTTATCTTCGGCAGGGGGTCAAGAACTATGTCTATACAGTTACCCAAACGGCACATGGCAATTGACTATGGAAGAAGAGGTTCCAGGTGAAATGCCACAGCCGTGTTGTGGAATAGACTAGCAAATCGCGAACATGAACATAGAGGAGTGGATCAGTTCTGTAGCAATGCGCTCAGATGCTTGGCTTATGCGCATTATATCTTTTATGATCGGATATAATCGGACAATGGTTAAGACTTCTTTTAATTGTAGTTTTTGAAAGTTAAAGATTTTAGAAAGTCTAGTTGCAAATATAACCAGCCCACTGATATGAATTATATTATTTTGGGGTTGACTGAGATTTATTTCTAAATCTTTTTATGTTGTTTGTGTCTTTTTGCGCAGAGATATACCATATGAGCACATATGCACTTTGGACACTATTGCAGAGGAGGTAGCCCTCTTTTATAGCAGAAATAGTGTACGCGCCAATGTGGATCTCATATACTATGCGAAGAGAGTCATGAGCATGGAAATTGATGACGCAGAGCAATAATGGAACACTGAAGTTTAGGAGTTTAGGTAGTTTGTTTTGAAATGTTCATTTACAATTTTTAGAGATCGATTTGAGCATGTAACAATCGTAGAGATTCTATGGTAGATAGTTATACGGAAGTCCAAGGGTAAGTGAATAATCTGGTAGGTGAATAGTGATTTGATTTTTATAGTGATATTTTTTTGTTTTATTTGGAGGGGATTTTTAGCACTAGATTCAGGATCAATAATAAATAATTGATCTTTACTTGAAGAGTTATAGGTATCTAATTCTTCCCACTTAGTAGAGTAAGTTGTGGTGAGGCTAGGTTTTTGTTTTGGATAATGGTATGACCAGCTCATGTTCCATAGTTGAGCTTGATGGCTTGCAAAAGGTGTATTTTTATTTGCAACAACATTAATAAGAGGCTATTTTTTTCAGCATGGATTCTCTTGCATCTTTGTGATGTTTGTACTAACATTCTTGTATTTCTATCATGTTTGTATGTGTGCTTTCATGTGGGCATATTTTAATTCTTTTATTCTTAACTTATAGTTTTCATGTCCTTTTTGTCCTTTTTGAATATGTGCTTACTTATTTCACCCATGTTATTAACTTATTGTGCACTGATTTCCAATTAAACTCTAGCATGTTCTTGTCAAGAAAATTTTAACAATTTTAAAGCACTAATTTTTATCATCTCATGTCTCTTCTTTCTTTTGTTGTTACTTTCCTATATTTTTTTCTACTATTTGTCAAGTTCCCATTGTCTAGACATTTCATTCTTGCTCTAACTCTGACATCTCATTTGACAACTAGGAGTGAAACTAGTGTGATGGAAGGTGTTTTGAAAGGTTTGTTTACAATTTTTAGAGTTAATTATGTCAATCAAGATAAGCTAGATTTCATATTAGCATCATAAAGAGAAAACCAAGCAGTTTTCAGCATTTTGAAATATTAGAGAGATTAATTAAATATACGTGAAACTGATATACGATGTTAAGTAGTCTCATAAGCCTCTCAGAACCAAGTAGGAAATTGATGAAGCATGAGTCTTTTCTATAACAATGAACCTTAAGTAGGCATGCCCAGACATGACAATAAGTTTCATTTTGAAATGTTTATTTACAATTTTCACATCATTATGGAAAAGTTCATTAAGTCAATCATGATGAGCTAGATTTCCTATTAGCATTCTAGAGATAAAACTAAGCATTTGTCACTCTTTTGACACTTTAAAAATTGATAAAAAAATTGTCAGTAAAAGAAGTTTTGAATCATACTTGAAGGAAACATGCTTTGTAAATACCCACAATTAATGTTAGTTTTTCTTTTTCATAAATATGCCCTTTTAATAGAATCTAGAATATAGATTTCTAAGAGAATGCATATTGTGTTGTAATTTTTAAGATATTACTATTATTTTATTAAGATAAGTATTAGTATATATTGTTGTAAAAGAGTCATGCAATTTCATTTCTAATTATGTTTGGATATATTTTCATTGTTTGTTATCAATTCCATTTAATATATTTTTGAAGAGTTTATGTTTAGTTATATCTTGTTTTTGAATTAATGCAAATAAAAAAATTATATATACAAATTTATGAGAAATACTAAATCTAATGTATTATCATTGTGTTATAACATTAATTATTTATGTTTGTCTAATTTATATATCAACTTGGTATTAAAATACAAGGTAACAAATAGGAATTTGTAAGGTCACATTGGTATAGGAATGCATGATTTGTTATTGTAACCAACAAGAAACTGTGAGGTCAAGTTTGGAATTACAATGCAAGGTTTGCTACCTTGACCATTAATAAATTGTGAGGTCATGTGAGTGAGCAAGGTAACAACAAATTGAGGTTGTTGAGATCAAGAAAGGTCATGTATGCTCTTATTTTATATGGTATTGGGCCATTTATTTCAAGTAGAATATTCTCATGACTTCAGAATGGATCAAAGTCTCATTCAAGTAAGGATTGGATGACAACATAACTAGGTCCAATCAAGTTTCATATATTATAGAGATTGCATATAGTGGTAGGTAAAGCACACTGATGAGCAACATAGCATCATAGTTTTTGATGAAACAATTATTGTAACAAATAAGTAAATATAATATTTTCTACAATGAAAAAATATTTGGATAAATTCTAAGAACGAGGAGTTAAAAAACATTTAAGTTAAAAAGGTTATATAAGGCATATATGGTATATGTTGGCAAAGTAATATAATCTTACTATGTTGGAAAACTTAATGAATTTATAATGTAAAGTTTAAGGGAAATGATTGTTATATATATGATAACCTCCAAGTAAGGTGTTCATTTCTACTAACTTCAACCTGACAAAGACTATATGTATAGTATTGCCATAAATTATGATAGAAATAATTCCTCATTTTACAAAAAGTGAAGATGTTTAGATGTATTTTAGTGAAATTTTAGATTTGGTAGTCACATTTTGGTGGCATAAAAATATTATATCAATATAATATTGTTGAAGGTTTTGGGCCAGCTAGTTCATGTGAGTACATGTGAGAGCTCCATTCTCAGAAAGTAGTACAAGGAAAATTTCTCTAAAGGAATTCCTTGTAGATAAATTATTGTATTGGAGTTGCTTCACATAGCTCTATGTGGTTTGTTATTGAAAAATATCTCACTTTTCCAGATAAATTCCAAAGGCTAAGGTGGGGGATGTTGTATATTGAAGAGGTGGTCCAATGTTACCTCACTAACCCTCTTGTCACTTCTAGCTAGCTCTCCTCTAACTGAAAGAGGGGTTTCCATGTTAGATCTTAGGATATGCTAGCATGATCAAGTCAAAAGTCCCGTATGAATTCTACAAATACCACTTTACATAGGTTTGAAACAATATTATTTTTGTTGGAAAATATTTCTATAGTTCTTTTGGGTTTATAGGTTTGAGTTGAAAGGAATAGCTCACTAAAGATACAAATAAGGAATCCATAGGAGAGTAATACCCTTAAAAAATAGTTTAGATAACTTACACAAGAAAAAGTATATATAATATAAGATCAATTCCTCATTTTCCAATATATTTTTTGAGACATATGGGTTTAAGGAGTAGTATAATTGGAGAGAAAGGGAGCATATTTATGTTCAAAGAGACTAACCAGCATGTGTAGTTGAGGTTTTTGCTAGGGATTTTTGTATGAAAAATTAAAGGAAAAGTTGAGCAAACCTTCATTTGAGAAGTGTGTAAATAAGGGATCACATCTCATGATGAGAAATTATGGATAACAACCATTTGAGGGAAAACTAAATGATCAAAATTACTTGAAGAGGATATATAATTCATAGAAGAAGGCTAGATATGTGAGACAACTATTGGTGACAGTTAAAGATGAGATTTAATAGTTGTAGATAAGAATAGAGTACCAAAATAATAAAATTGATTTCATGGGTCTGATGTGGGTGATGTCATAATGGTGTACTTCCTCAAGGGGCCTTCAATTGGGGAGCAATACCATACCAAGTGGGTTCATATTGTGTGATATTTATTGACCAAAAAATGACATAATATAATGGCTGATATATAGCTGTTAGAAGGTTTTTATATTGGCAGGTATAAAAACATAAGGAAAAAATATAAAAGGGTATAAAAAAATGTTAATGAAAAATGGGTTTTTTAAATTGGGAAAGTATATTGGATTCATATTGGTAGGTTGTTAAGTTAATATTGGTAGGCATTTAAATAATGTGATTTTTAGAGGTATTTTCCAATATGTAGGAGAATTAAGGGTATTGTTTAATATTTCAAGAACGAGTGGTGACTTAGTCAAGCAACAAAAAATTAAATTAAGTGTATTGTTCCAGCTTACCCTTGGTTGAAGGTTGTTCTCTAATTGAAGGTTGTTCTCTAATTGTGTGAATGTGTCATAGAACAAGAAAACCATAGTGCCCTGAAGAAAGAGAGATATCCAGAGTGGATTGGGATGTGGAAGGTAGCAAAATTTGTAAAAATAAAATTGAATAAAGTTTCCCCATATTTAAGTATAAAAATCTTATGAAAAATGAAAATGGAACTAGAAGAAATGGGTTGGTGTGCACACCAACTAAAAATGAATGATATTTGTCAGGAAAACTGCCTACTACATTAATATCATGTTACCTATGAAAAAGAGTCAGCAACTCTGTTTTCTTTTCTTGGCCTATCTAAAATAATAATATTAAGTCCCTCCAACAATAAAAGCCCTATAATAATCCTATTTTAGTGATCGATTTGTTCATCGGATATCTGGCCCTATAATAATCCTATTTTAGTGATCGATTTGTTCATCGGATATCTGATAGCATAATAATATATGAGATAATCATTACCACATATCACTGATATTGTCAAAGCATCTGTCAGATATGATGATCGAGTCATATGTGATAGAGTTTGTGAGCCAATGGTGCGACCCTCACGGTATGCAAGCTCAAAGAATTGAGGGCCTGCGAGTCTTGGAACATTGCGTACCTTATCATAAAGAAAGGCAATCCCTTGGAGAGATGCAGACCATACCATAGCAGAGTGCGGGTTATACTTGTCACTCAGTTATATGCCTATTCTCTAGTCACAAGGATTCGAGTTACATAGATGCCGTGCGATCTTCCATACGATCTAATCAACCTGAGCTACAGAGATGCCATACAAGCTATAGAACCACATTAATCCAGCCTTTGAGAACATTTCTAGCTACAACAAATCATATAAAGAGCTACTGATATATATATATATATATATATATATAAACAAGCCACAATGAGCCTTTATCGATCATATGGAGCCACATAACAAATACATCGAGCCTTATCGATAAAGTGATGAAGCCATTATATTGCGTGCCACTGTATTCGATGCTACTGAGAGAGTAATATAAATCTCGGAGAATACGATCCATGACGTAAGAGCCATACCATAGTCATACCTCATGCTAGTGATACTAGTCATACATTACACTGTAATGTTGTCAAGCCACACCTAATTGTTTGCAATATTGTAATCTTTGGGTCTTAATTATAGACAGACTTTAGTAACAGTTAGCATCGGATCACTGAACTTCTGATAGCATTCCAAAGAAGATGACGAGTAGGAGTTGGATGGTAAATTCAGATTTTTTCCACAGGAGATCAAGATCAGAACATATATGCCTTCATATCTCAGGAAATTTGCACATATTACAGCCAATAGAAGTGATCTTGATGCCATTTTCTTTAAACATTAGGTATGTAAATATCACCACCTTTTTTAATTGATAATTACTTGTGAAATTTCTGTTCGGTTATTGTTATTATTTTGTATTTTCATGAAGTAATTATCAAAATGAAAAAAATATATAAGATCTAAGCCATGGAAAAAACCCAGAAAAATCTCTTCTTCTTAAAGAATCAGATCAAAGTGACAAATCCAACACCCAAAGCCAACTTCCAAAAAAACAATGGCAAAGGCTCCAAAATTAGATTATAGCACTTTCATTATCTCAGATTATCTTCCACAAGCAACCAACTTTATCTCAAGTATATAATCCAGGAACTTCACATTATATTGCAAACATATCACTGCAGGAAAATGCGATTCCTTCACAAGGGAGCATCTACTAAGATTAACATTTTTTTCTTCCTCATAAGTTATCACAGAGAAGTACTAAACTGCTTGTCATTTGGTGAAGGATGCATGCCAAAGTATAATTGTTCTCATTGGCTAAAAGAAACATCATTTTAGTGAGTAGAATTGGCTTCTTCAAGTAATTTTATCCAAATTAAGTTCTCAAAATTTCTTTTTCATTTTTCTTTACAAGAGGTCCAAATAGGCCTTTCACTCTTTCACTCAACAAATCTTAGAAACATGAAGAACTTGCTTAACTAATGAAATATATATATTTTTTTTTCTCTTTTTCCTTCTTTTGTATAAAATGTATAAGTACAATGATAATTATGAAAACACAATCTAGTAACATTTTCCAATAGACATGACCTATTATAGACACCATTCATAAATTATTTTTTGGAGAATGCTAGAGCTAAAGAGGCTTACTCCTCCATATACACTTTCTCACTATACCACAACAACCATATTAACATTACCAAGGAGGAATGTGATAAGAAAATGTTAACTATGGACAATTCTAGCATAATTTGATGCCTTTTGGATAAAAGGAATGTAGGACAACTTTTTCTAAGTGGTGATGGTTGAATTTAAGGAGTTTGTACATAATGTTTTGGAAGTTTATTTGGAGGTTGGACCATCTTCATCCCATTATAGAAGCACATAGAGGTACTATGACTCATGTTCTACATAAGTAGGAAGTTTTAAATTTCCTTGAATCTAAAGAAATGTATTTTTTTGGCCAATAAAAATTTTGTTGAGGCATGTTTGGAAATAGGCATTGGTAGAGGATCTAGCAAAGGTTTGTGTGATTGTGAACCTTCCACCTCCATCTTTAGTGTGAAAGTTGTGCACAAATTTGGGGCATATTGGTTATTAAATTAAGTTTATGCATGGATATGCATAGATTAGTGCATTGTTGGAATGATTACTAAAGAAGGACACAAGGTTTGAGTGGACTAAAGAGTGCAAACATGAACTAGATACATTAAAGGAAAAATTATTATTGGCACTAATCCTAGTGTTTACTCACTAGAGTAAAGAGTTTCATGTTCATGTGGATGCTACCTCTAATACTACAAGTTGTACTAGCTTAACTAAGAGAGAATGAGATGGACCACCCAATCACTTTTTTTTAGTAGGAAGCTATCTTAGGCAACTTGAAACTACACCAAAATAGAGCATGAAGGATTTTCCATGGTGTACTCTCTATAGAAATTTAATTTAAGGACTACTAGCTTAGATCACATTGCAAGTTGTATACTACCATTATGCATTAAGCTATCCTTTCAAAAGGCTAGTGTTTGGGGAGAGGATATTGTGATAGGATATGCAAGTGGGTATTAACTTTTGAGGTGTTGGTTAATCATAGTGCTCCACCATTTATACAATATACTTTGAGTGAAGATGTAGGAAAATGTTAATGATGGCTTTAGTTATGCACAATTGTTTAGTGTGGAGATTGTAAATGATCATTTTGTAAAGATCTTCCATTACCTTAGTAAGGGGATAATAGCTTAGGATCGCATGGTTCCACAAAAGAAGTAGCACGTACTTAAGGTTGTAGACTATGAGTTGATTAGAGGTTGTGTATACAAGTTGGGCATGGATGGAATACTTTTTCCTAGCATATTATGATATTATGACATGAAAGACTATCCATATTGATGGGGTGCATGAAAGGGTGGCTCGAGATTACTTTGCCATAAAAATGATTACACAAAATATTTTGTAGGTAATTATATAAAGGCTTAGGGTTTAGGGTTTAAGATTTAAGTTTTAGGGCTTAAAGTTTATAACACTTTAGTAAAATTTGTTAATAAACAAGTAAATAAAAGCTACAAAACACTTTTTAAAATGTTATAAAATGCTTAGTGCTTCGTGTTTAGGGTCTAGGGTCTAGAGTTTATGCTTTAAAGTTTATAACACTTTAGAGAATTGTTTTAATAAACAATTAA
>APFE030739173.1:0-19911 GCA_000404065.3 Pinus taeda | reverse complement strand
AGCAGAGAATGTAGTAGCTCCTATAACATCATGTCATGTAGTATGTCTAAAGAGACTCTTGAAAGATTGCACAAGTTGAGAAGGAGTTAAATTCTATTTTTTGTGGCAACAGTTCAAGAATTCATTGTCAAATAACCACGTGTTTCACCAAAAAACAAAACACTGACACTTGCCATCACTTTATTCACGAGCTTGCCAACAATGGTGACATTTTCCTTGAATTTTGTGGATCTTGAGATTAGCTAGCAGGCATATTCACCAAACAATTGGAAATAATTAGTTTTTAGTTTAAGATATATCACTTAGCCATTGTCAATATTAAAGAATGTCAAAATATGTAATTTCACTGGTTGACCAAATTTGAATAATAATTTAGTTGGTTTTGCTATAATTGATTAGATAAAAAAGCCTTATATATTTCAAGCTATATTGTTATTTTTCTATAATACTAAAAGTGAACCACTAATCCATGATAAATTTTCCAATTTACATACATTAACAAATTTTACATAAAATAATTTTATACCAATATTATAAATATATCTTACCTATAAATTTTGTTATAATTATATCTTAACTATAAATATAAAAATTTATAAAAATGATTATTTTAAATTTTAAGAAAACAATTTTCATTGCCCTTATCCGAAATCCTCACATTGTAATAAAATTCTTTTTCTCATTCTTATTAAGTGGTTTCCCTGGGTTTAACTTAATTATAGGTTAATTGTTTTTAACATGTAAGAATCCTCATATTGATAATAAGATATTGATAATAATTATTTTACGTAGAAAAGAAGTGATCTCAAGTGTGTCTCATAACTATAAATATAAAAATTTATAAAATGATTCATTCATAATTTAAGAAACAATTTTCATCTCCTTTCCCGAAATCCTCACATTGATAATAAAATTCTCAAGGAAACTCTCATTAAGTGTGTTTTTCCTTGGTTTAACTTAATTATAGGTTAATTGTTTTTAACATGTAAGAATCCTCATATTGATAATAAGATATTGATAATAATTATTTTACGTAGAAAAGAAGTGATCTCAAGTGTGTCTCAAAGGCTTAACTTAATTGTCAATAATTGATCTATATATTTGATTTTCGATATATTTGATCCAATTAAATTCAAATTCACGTGTTATATTTGATTTAATTTAATTCAAAATCACATTGCTTTTATTTATAAAGGAAATTTGATTCAAATTTAGATTTTTTTATTTTTTTTTTAAACAGAAAAATCATATTGTATTGATATATAGAAAGATCAAATTACATATGTAGGTTTAATGAAGGATTAACTCAAATTTTTCTTGGAAAAGGCTGGATCAAGGTTCCGATATGTACTGTAAAGTAATATGACAACCATGCAGAAAGGTGCATTATAAGTTCAGATAGTTTAGAAAGGCGCATAGTGAATAGTTTAGATCGTTGAAGAATACCAAATTAAAGCAGTATTGGTGCCGCAGAGCAGATCTTCATACAAAAAGAAAATTGAAGCATGGCGAAAAAACATATCTCAATGGATTTGCCAAAAAGGGGGCCTATATGCCCAGAAATTCCAGGAGAGCCTTGATGCGAAGCAGAGTGGATGAGATGGGTCTCTGAAAGTTTTTGAATATAGATTCATTTCACCATATCCATATAGACCAGCAGACAGCAATAAAAAATGAGCGTCGAGACTCTGACTGTAAGCTCTACCAGAGAAATCCTTCCTGTACAGATGAGAAACAATGGTGAGGATAATCCAATGTTAAGGAGAGATCATACCAGACTTGCAGTGATGCTTGACACTTGAAGAACAAGTGGAAGTTTGTCTCCCCAGCAGTAAAACATAAGGTACACCGACTCGGCCCATTCCATCCTCTCTTATGTAGATTGTCCCAGGATAGGTTCCTGTTCTGAAAAGGGAGCCAGGAAAATAATACCATCTTGAGTGGGCAAGAGGCTTTCCATAAGAGGAAAGGGAAAATCCGCAACATGGATTGAGCCTCCTTCTGTGATAGAGCAGTGTAAATGTCTTTTACTCGAGTTGGTGATGGTGCACAGGGCAAGGTCCATACCAAGACATAAGAATCCCCCCATTTTTTAATGGCTGAGCCCTGTAGGATGCTGCGCACAGGATTCCAAACTGAGCAGAGATAAGGCGCAACGAGAGGTCCTCTGGGTCCATCCAGATGGGGGACTAGGATGACCAATCTTTGATGAGAGGGTCCCAAGTGAAATTACTCCTGCAGTGAAGATACGATACCAAAGATGGCGGCAGAGGAGAGGAAAGCCCTTTGAGAATGAGATCTGTTCCAATAAATATATTCGAACCTTAAAAATGGACCACCGAAAATTCCTCATAAAAAATGGCATGTTCTTGCTGAAGCTTTGCCATATAGGGGATCCTCTCTTGATCCCAAGCGTGTTCCTTCTGTACCAGAAAGCGATGTTTTTACCTTTCAAATATTTGCTTCTGATGAAAATGCTCCAGGGACTGTTTCAGAATAAACCGCGGAGGAGAGATTTGCACAAGAGTGCATTTCCCATCGATCTCATATCCAATATACCCAGCCTCCCATTCTTTTCGGAATCGTTAATGACTTCATTCTGACCAGGTGAATTTTGGTTTGTCGGGACTATCCTCCCCACAGGAAGTTGGCAGCATAAGTATTCATTTTATAGATAATGGGAGCTGGGATGAAAAAAAAGTGCACCCATTATATGGCCAATTGGGATAGAACAAATTGTATAAGAATAAAGCGGCCAGCCAACCAGAGGGTCCTAACTTCCCATCCTGAAATTTTAAAGAAAAAACGGTCTAGCAACCATGACCAGTCCCCCAATTTGTTCCCAGTAAGATTGAGGGAGAAACAAAGATATTTAAGACCATAAAAATTTAGATTTAGTTGTGATCTCTTTGACCAACCAAATTCAAATTCATATAAATCTTAATATTCCTATAAAAGAATTCGCTTTGGAATTTTTGTTTTAAAGTAAAAAGAAGCATGGAAATGAACCATTTATATCCCATGTAAAATGAAAAGCCAAGAACATACCATAGAATGATCAAATTCAAATTTTGCGGCATCTGACTTCTAACTAACAACTTCGCCCGTGTCAATTGGCATATTTGCGATGGATTTTTTTAAAGGAACGGAACGGGAGCATTGAAAGGGACCATTTATATCATATTTAATATGAATAGCCAAGAACACAACATAGAATGCAATAAGCAAATACAGATTTTGTAGTAGATGACTTTTAACAAATTCTTTTGTTTTGGTTAATTAGTTCAGGTGTGATCGAAATTCTGCTTATTATGGTTAGGTTTTAAGTTGCATTAAAATGGGGGAGATATTAGTAAAATTTCAAATCATTATTATTATGAGTAATTTTTAAGTTTTTAGGTATTGGTAAATTTCAAAATTATTATTATTATTTTTATGAGTGGTTTTATAGTGAATATATAGGTATTAGTAAATTTTCAAACTATTATCATTATTTTTATGAATGGTCCCAGCATGAATGTAGGTATTAGTAAACTTACAAACCATTATCATTATTTTTATGAGTAGTCCCACGGTGAATTTCAGAATAATTCAGTAGATATTAGTAAACTTTCAAACTATTATCATTACTTTTATGAGTGGTGACAAAGTGAATCTCAAAATAATCCAGGAACACATAATCCATTCCTATAAAATGCATATGAAAATCTAACAATTATAAATATTAAGAAAAACAACCAAACAAGTAAAATAAAGCATATGAAATTATATTATTTAGTTCTCTCATCTAAGTGATTATATTTTTAATACCTTTTATATTAATTTAATAATTTATTATAAATTTAAAATTCTTCCACGAAAAATATATATAGAGAGATAATGGCCGCGTTGCTATCTGAAGCTCTATTTCAACTAATTTAGTTGCTATCATAACTTATTACTTCTGATCCATCTACTTTGTTGACTTTCATTGTTGCAGACCCACTAAGTCATAAACACGGACGTCTATCTTCAAGTTTCCGCTCACTAAGCTTTAACTAAAAAAAGTGTGCAAAATTCATAAAATGTTCATGCTCACATCTTTCTTTCATGACCATTTCCTGCTGCGTGTTTGCAAGGTTCCAGTAAGTACGCCCGTATTTCCAAACCCAGTTATATTCGGGTTATGTGCAAAGGGTGTAAGCTATACATCGATAAAATTGGGTTTAGTTTTTGTTTTTGTGAGAAGTTAGAAAGGTTAATGACAAAAACTAAACATTTTACAGTGCTAATAGAGGTAGAATGCGTAATGAAGGAAACTTAGGCTATCAATCTTGACATAGCATCCATGCTATATGTGTTTTGGACAGATTCACGTTAGTAGAATAATGGAGAAAATTTTAGAATTCATATTATTTAGGTTTTGTTATGTATTGGTATAGTTAAAATTATATTTATAAGAAGAGCTTTGGCGTAAATCACATGAAAAAGACCTTTGTGTACGAGTTTCGAACCAACTAGTGTGGTTCATCGTCACTACAAGTTGAAGATACAGATCGAGTTAAAATTATATTTTAATTTTTTTTAAGTTTGTTTAAATTATAAATGTATTTAAAGTGGTTTGATAAATGTCAGAATTTTAATTTTTCATTATTTTTTTTCTATTTTATGTCTTGGTATCTTGGTATCATAATTTAACTTGTTGGAGGGTTGTGGACTTGTGAGAAAGGAAGAACGTTGTGTATTGAAATTGTTGCATTTAGTAAGATTGGCGTGGTTATTGGTGTGGCAATTGTGTAAAGACTAGTGTGGCTACTTAGCCTGAGATGCTATCTAAGTAAGGACTAGTGTGACCAACTAATGAATAGTGAACGAGCTGGTGCGTTGAGTGTGAGGCATGATGTTGTGAGTGTTGAGTGAGAGTTGGTTGTGTGGATTTGTGTGTGAGTAGATATACAATGTGAAAAAATATGTGCCTTTGTGTGCACATGTCCCTTAAAAGTTGTCAAAACTGAGAATTAGGATTATATTTATTAATCAAATGCAATTACATATATACAAGAATGTCGTCTCAAGATAGAGAGACTATTTTAGACACACAATCTATTGGTTGAGGAAATCTCTCAACCACACACCAAACTAGGAAATGGATCGTTTTACTTAGTGAGAATCACAACTAGAGACAAGTAGGAATTAGATATTCCAACACATTTGAAGGTAGAACTTGTAAATTCCCATTATGTGGTAAAATATATGTGAGATCATTACAATGTTATTGCAACTTGAAAATGAGTTTCAAACTTATATATGAGAATCACAACTAGAGACAAGTAGGAATTAGATATTCCAACACATTTGAAGGTAGAACTTGTAAATTCCCATTATGTGGTAAAATATATGTGAGATCATTACAATGTTATTGCAACTTGAAAATGAGTTTCAAACTTATATATGATTGATGTGATGAGCAGGACAAGCATTGGAAGCTACAACCTGTACAACAAAAGATTTATGGTACAAATCATATGGTCACCTTAACTATAATGAATTTCTATTACAAAAAAAAAGGAATGATGGAGAGACTTCCATTGCATGAAAATGAACATAGCACATGTGAAGGGTGTGTGTTAGGGAACTTTCACAAGGAAGAGTTATCCATTGATATAGATAAAATAAAAAGAGACATTTTTTAACTTATCCTTACAAATGTGTGTTGTACTATGTAGACAAAATCACTTGGAGGAGCATACTATTTCTTGATTTTTATTAATGATTGCACAAAATATATATGGGTTTAAGTTATGGGAAAGAAACATGGTCTATTAAAATGCTTTAAATATTTTTAAAATATGGATAAAGGCAAACAAGTAAATACAACAAGATCCTCTAATTAGATCAAGGGGGGAATATACATCAAGTGCATTCATTAAGTATTGAAAAACCTATGTAATTGTGCACTAGTTCATGGTGCTACATACTCCATAACAAAATGAAGTCATTGAAAGAAAGAATAGAATCTTAGCGGAATACATAACAAAAACTGTGTCCTGAACACATGAAGGTCATTACAAGTTTAAAGTAATGTATTTTGGTTTAACCAATGCACTAACAACATTCCAAGCTACCATGAATGACATATTCCGTCCATATCTAAGGAATTTTGTGTTAGTTTTCATTGATGACATTCTAATTTATAGTAAATGATGGGAGGGGCACTTACAACATTTGGAGCAAGTCCTTAATGTATTAGAAGAGCATCATTTCTATGCGAAAATGTTCAAATGCACTTTTGGGAAAGAGGAAGTAGACTATCTCAGACATATAATATCCAAAGAAGGAGTTAAATTAGATTCTAATAAGGTAAAGGCTATAAGGGAATGGCCTAAACCAGGTAATATCTCCAAGCTAAGAGGATTCTTAGGATTAACCAGATATTATCGAAGAATTATAAAACAATATGCCCATATAACCGCACCCCTAACGAACCTTCTAAAGAAGAACTCATTTTGATGGAATGATGAAGCACAAAAGTGTTTTTAAGACTTGAAGGAATTTGTTTATAATTCCCTTGTATTGCAAACTCTGAACTTTTCAAAGCCATTTGTAATTGAGTGTGATGCTTCAGCTTTTGGTATAGGAGCAATACTAATGCATGAAGGCCACCCACTCACGTTTGGTATAGGAGCAATACTAATGCATGAAGGCCACCCACTCACGTTTGAAAGTAGGAAGATCAATAAGAAGGAATGTCTGAAGTCTACATACAAAAAGGAAATTCTTGCTATTATGCATGCTTTAGCAAAATGGAGACAATATCTCTTTGGAAGTAAGTTCTTAATATGAATAGATCATAATAGTCTTCAACATCTCCTCTAACAGAAAAATCTATCTACAAAACAATAGAAATTGATTGAAAAATCATTGCCTTTGACATGGATATATTACATAACAAAGGGAAAGATAACGTCTAAGTAGTTTATCCTTTGCCTAGGAAAGATGAAGAACCATCATTGCTTGCAGTTTCAGTTGTTTCTCCCAATTGGATCAATGATATTCCAAGTGAATATGCAAAAGAATCAGAAACAAGTGCTATAATCAATAACCTTCCTCACAATTCAAAATTTGAATGGAAAAACAATATTCTAAAATGTTACAAGGGAAGAATGTATCTTAGTTCAAATTTCAATTTTAAAGCCAAGATTCTCAAAGATTCACATGATTCATTGTCAACAAGACACATAGGATTCTTTAAAACCTACTATAATGCATGCCAATCATTCTTCTGGAGGGGTATGAATAATGATATTAAAAAATATGTATATGAATAATGATATTAAAAAATATGTAACAGAATGTGATCAATGTCAAACCAAAACCGGGAAGAAATATCAATGGATTCTATTGAAGGATTACCCATGTGAGAAGGGAAAGATAAAATTATTGTAGTAGTAGGCATACTCACAAAATATGCACACTTCATAGGAATGAGGAAATCAGATTCACCAAAATAGATCACCAAGATATTTTCCAGGAATATCTATAACATTACATGGATTTCCTAAAGTCATTGTTTGTGATAGAGATATTAAATTTAAGGTGAATTTTTGGAAGGAGTTTTTCAAACATATTGGAACATTCCTCAACATGAGTTATGCATATCATCCTCAAATAGATGGTAAAACATAAAAAAAACTGTGAATAAATGCTTATAATCCTACCTTCATTAAATGCTTATAAGCCTACCTTCATTTCTATGCATCAGACCAAAAAATCAAGTGGTTGGATGGTTACATCTCGCTGAATGGTGGTACAATTCAACTTATCACACTTCCGTAAAGATGACCTCATTTCGGGCTCTATACAGATATGAACCTCCCAAATGGAAGGATTTGGCCATTTCCAAGACAAAAGTTCTAGTAGTTAAGGAGCAATTAGAAGAAACCCAAAAAGATTTTCAAACGTTAAAAGAAAATCTAAGTATTGCAAGAAATCACAACAAAACAAAGAGAGAATTTGAAGTTGGAGAATGGGTATTTGTTAAACTTTAGCCTTACAAGCAATTATCCCCAAAACAAAAATAAAAAAACAAACTGGCACCAAAGTTTTATAGACCACATCATATTAACAAAAAGATCAACCAAGT
The DNA here is from genome assembly GCA_000404065.3 of Pinus taeda. NCBI lineage: Eukaryota > Viridiplantae > Streptophyta > Pinopsida > Pinales > Pinaceae > Pinus > Pinus taeda. Next base: position 11,789 of record APFE030739173.1, on the reverse strand, counting down.
CGCATACAACTTAAGCCTTCTGAGAAACAGTGGATTTCACAATGTTTTCCATATATCTTGTCTTAAAAAAACATTGGGGAGACAACAATGGGTACAGAGAACGATTCTTATATTAGATGATGAAGGAAAGTTCATCTTAGAACCAAAAGGAATTGTCACCACCAGGGAAAGGAAGTTGCCATGTGGAATAATTAACCAATACCTTATCAAGTGGAGAATCTGCTAGAGGAAGAAGCCTCCTAGGAGACAGAATATTTTTTCCAAAAACATTCATTGTTACATAATTAATTAATTATGTAATTGGGGCACAATCAAAGATCATGTCACTCCTTGAAAATGTGCCCTAAAACTTATTTAAGCCAGGGTCCATCTTGTAAAAACAAGATCATTCAATCATTCAATCATTTAATGCTCAAATGGTTCTGATCACAAAGCATATAATATGTTTTATCCATGCAAAAAATAATGTTTTCAAGTAGAAACATGTTATTTCATGAGCATGTTGATGAAATCCATAAAGTGGACAATTATGTTGCATAACATATTCCTTATTATTATGACGATAATGTTAAAGAAGTAGCCACATGATAAACCAAAATAGAAATAGGAGGAAGAATACAACAACATGGACACTTAAATAGCTAAAGAACACCAAAAGTAGGTGATATCACTGAAGCACCAAGGAGGACATCATGCCAAACTCAATTGCTTGTAATGTATAAAGGCCACGCCTTGATGATTTAGGTAATCAATTTCATATAGCCTTTCAATTTTGAACAAGATAAAGAACATAAAGAATGGAGTGATTCAATAAATGAAGAATATGAGTCCATGATGAAAAATAATATATGAGAATTAACTGAATTCCTAAAAACAAAGTTCCCATAAGTTGTAAATGGTTGTTCAAACCCAAATTTAGCATTGATGGTACTATAGATAGATCCAAAGCTAGATTGGTTGCAAAGGGATGTTCACAGAAAGAGGGAATTGATTATGAAGATACCTTTGCACCTATATCCAAGCTAAACACAATTAAATTGATGATTTATTTAACTACAAAAAACAATTGGAAACTACAATAGTGAGATGTCAAATATGCTTTCCTCAATCATGAATTAGAGGAAGAAGTATATCTTGCTCTTCTAGAAGGATTTGTAAAGAAGGGTAAAGAGCATCTTGTTTGTAAATCAAAGAAAGCCTTTTATAGGCTGAAATAGGGACCAAGATCTTGATATGTGAATATTTATTCCTTTATTTAGAAATGTTTTAAGAAATGTAAGAGTGATCGTAACTTATATATCAAGCTAGATCAAAAGGGGCAAATTTCTTTGATTTCCTTTTATGTTGATGAGCTTACCATATAACAAGCAATGGATCTAAGCTCGTTGAAGAAATTAAAGGTAATTTTCACATGGTTTTGACTTGAAACACCATGGTGAATTGCATTATTGCTTATGTCTTGAGCTATGGAGAGAAATTGGACAGACACTAGTCACACAAAGAAAATATACAAGGGAGCTACTCAAAATATTCAATATGAATCAATGAAAGGTAATGTCAATTCCTTTAGAACATAATGTTAATTTTGTATTCATGATGAGGCAAAAGAGGTGGATGGTGCAGTTTATTATCATCTTGGGGGAGTTTAAACTATCTCACTACAAGTAGGTTGAACATAGCATATTCAGTCAATATCCTTAGTCAATACATGGCTAAGGCCCATGAAATATATTGGAAAGAAATGAAGAGAGTCCTTTGATATATGAAAGGGACTGTTAATTTTGGTATTAAATATATTGATAAATTTGATGTTGAGTTGGTAGGTTTTTTAATTCATATTGGGCCAAAATATTAATGACATAATCTACCAAAAGATGTACATTTGGGCTTGGAATTGGGATCATCCAATGGAGCAATAAGAAAAAAACAACTATTTCTTCGTCATCAACTGAAGGTGAGTGAAAAGCCTTATGTAGTGATACTTGTGAAGTAGTTTGGTTTAGGTGGATTCTTCACAATGTGGGAGAAGAAAAGAAAATGTCAATGGTTATAAAATATGATCATCATAGCTAACAATGAGTGTATCATGCTGGATCAAAGCACATTGAAGCCCAATACCCATGCATTAAAACTAGATTTATCTAATTTATTGTATTACAAATGAAAATGTGACTAACATTTTCAAAAAGACTTAAAAAGACAAAGTTTGAAATATTTAAAAACCAATTTAGTGTTGTTGAGAACACATTTCTCTATTAAAGGGGGTGTTAATAGGATAATGTAGAAAATTCTAATATAAGTAGTTTTAGACTTTGTTATATATTGTTATTGCCTCATTTAGATTATTAATCTTATTTTTTTTTAAATTTTATTCTTTAGTAGTTTATTTAAACTCTTAAACTATATTGTATTTTTATAAATCTATTCTACTATGGCTTCATAAATGTAAGAGTGAGCATACTTCAATGTGAGTGTTGTCTCATGCCTGTGAATTGCATCTTACCTTTCCATTACTTTGTCTTCCATTTTCCGTCTATTAAATCAACACAGACTTAATATTGTCAAATTCAGAAGAAAGAGATTCAAATTATTGACAAGGAGACTCTACTTGTGCATCCCAAAGATACCAACAACATTGAATAAGGTTTATGGCTAAGAGAAAATGCATACTTTAGCATATTTTAACAATGATGATGGCATTTTAGCTATTAGAAGTGAAACTTATTAAACCTATGGGAAACTTATCTAGGCTTGAGATGGAGTATTTATTTTAATTTGAGATAAACTAGTTATTGGAGATATTGAGTAATATTAATAGTACAAGGAACCAAAGTTTTGGCACATAAAATAATTGAAAATCCTATATGATTTTGATTAAATCTAACTGAAATTTTTGGAAGTGGAGGTTACAACTATCAAGCTTCATAATTTTGGGTGTCCTATGAGTTTTTGATGGTGTTGAATGTATTTCTGCCATCAAAACAATGATTCAAACACACCCACCACCAACTTTATTGAAATAAATAGTGGAATTCAACAAAAATAAACAAATAGCTTGGTTATGGAGTCTTATATATCCTTTACTCAATTACTTTTATAATTGCTAAATGATAATAGGTATTTCATATTTAGAGTAGTTACTATCACTTGAATGAATAAGACTTAAGTTCTCATTTATATATGATTTATGTTATTTGATAATGAGATTATTTATAAATAAGTAACTAAGTTAATATTAAAAAATTTATTAGTTAGAAGATTGAAATTCAGTATCTATACTATTTGTTATTTTGAAGAAGTTCAATCATAATAAATAGATTAAACAGGTTAATATTCATGAATACCAACTTCTTTATGCCAGCATCTATCGTTAGTAGCCAAGAGATTGAGATTTCTGAGTTCCACCTTTCATCAGAGGGAATCTGTGCATATGAATTTTACAGTGATTAATGTTTATACCTTTCGGATTACTCAAACAATCCCACATTGCTACAGATTCTGCCAGTTACTCTAATAATTTCAAATGATATATGCCAAGGGATCAATTCACTATAATTTATTAGTTTATTACCCAACAAAGCACGAACCTCTATATTCAATTGCACATACGGTTGGATCATGCATATTTTAAGCGTGATAATAATTTGTTTAGTGGTGACAGAAACAAAGCAGTTTCTTAATGCAAATTGATTCGTTCTTTCATGCACCGTATACAAGTTTAGAATCATATAGAAGTACCCTGCGGCCAATTTGTGTGCAACATTTATTGATTCACTGAGCGTATAAAAACTGAGAACTATATAGAGGTTTGGTGCTCCCAATTTCTAACACCAATTTCTAGGCAATGTTCAAGGAATTATATTAAAGCTTTGTCATTTTGTAGCTATAATTGTTGTTACAACAATTTTAGTAACAGACAAAATAAAGATTTCACAAAGTGATCATCCACCTCAAGTGAAAAGAGAAATCTATGAGAAGATGTCTAAGTTGGGTGTCCATACGACTCTGGCAGAATTATAAATGGAAGTTCGATGAGTCCATTTTTGCATTCGACATTCGAAAATTGTATTAAACCCTCTCGCTTAAGACGTGTGTTATTCATGAAAATAGTTTGGTTTTTATACTGAAAAATGTAAACAATGTGTTTACAGTTTGTAAATTATTTTCTATAATCAATCTAAAAATATATTTGTTATATATTAATGACATAGAGAAGAGTTTGGTATTTACCCTGGAAAATGTTGTCCATTCTGTAATCAATCTAAAAATAACCATGAGTAGGGAAAAAACGTTACATGAGCATAAGCCTCGTTAGCAGCCTAATTATCCAAATTGGCTCTAAGAAAAAGGTTTGGGATTTGTTAGGGTTTTTTCAGGTCTTTGCCTTCTTTAGAAAGGTAAAAGATAAATGAAGTTGCAGCTAGATTGCAGTACTATCTGTAAGCGACAGACAGCAAATGAGTCTGTGTAATCAAAACTATTCCATGCACAAGTAGTTTGTAATCGTTTCCACCACTGTTCTGGCTCAAGACTATTGTAATCTCTGTAACTCTAAATAAATAAATAACATTATGTAACTCTAGATTGATAAATACGTTTTTATTATTACTGCCAGACAATGGCTGCAATTTAATAGCTTAATGCTATTAATATTTATGGTCCGTGGGAGCTCTTCCACATTCTTATATCGGCATAGATTAATATTACTAAACCTTCTATATCAATACATAAGATTCTGTAACTCTAGATTGATAAATAAGTTTGGATTGTTATTGTCAGAGGATGGCTGCAATTTAATAGCTTAAAGCTATTAATATTGATTTTCCACTTCTCCTTATGGAAATGGGCCGTTGTTATAATAAAAAATATATATAAATAAAATACTTTTCCACATTCTTATATCTGCAATAGATTATATACTGAACTTCCAACATACTGTAGATAAATTATATTTACAATTTATAGATTTAGAGTAAATTTATATTTATATTTATAGATTTAAATTTAAAACTCTATAGTAGCAAATTTTATCCTCCAGTCTGTTTAGTAGAAGTGCCAAATTAATTTGATTTAGTTAATAATCAGTTAAGTTTATTAGGAAGAATTTCATGGTTTATATGTTATTTTATAACCGGGAATAGTGAATTAAGTTACCATAGATTAACTATCATAAAATTTATTCAGAAGTACTTTTTTTGGATTCGAACTTTGAATTTCATTATGTACTCGATACTTAGTAACAAAGTCAATAATAGCTAATTGAGCTGTTCAGATAGCTATTATTGAGCTGCTCAGAAAAGCTAACGCTCATATAAATTAATGAAAACCAACTTAATATTTTTTTGATTAAATCAAATTTGAATTAGGGTACTTTCTTTTGTTCTTAGTGGCAGAAAGGGAGGATTATTCCTTAAAAATCTCTTTGGAGTGCAGGGTTAAAAAGTCATTTTAAGAGGTTTAAGAAACATGCACTAGGTGATCTGGATCTTGCATTGCAATCAGACCTCTTCTTTTATCTGCCCACACTCATCGAACATTTCTGGTTTTACTTTAGTCACATTTAGAAACAATAGCGTTCAGTGAACAAACCTAAGTGTAAAACATAAACAGTCTCACAATTTGGTCACATTTAGAAACAATAGCATTCAGTGAACAAACCTAAGGGTAAAACATAAATAGCTCACAATAGCATTCCGTGAACAAACCTCAGGGTAAAACCTAAATAGTTTCATTATTTCTGGGGTTTTCTTTGTCAAACACAAAAGATCATTCTACCAATATAATGTGGAGCAACTACGTAAACCAAAAAAAATCGTTATGCAATGCAATCTTCACTTTCAGAAAAAACTGAGAACAGATGAGAACACACATAACACGTTAACGTTTTCAGCACTTGTACGAAGTTCTGATCATTGTCTGTGGGAAACACATCAGAAATCTGCAATACCATTTCAGAAATTTGCAGTAAACCTAACATGAGAGAAATCTTTTTCTATTGTAATCGACACTCACATCCATCATAACAGAGAAGAGCATATGCCTATCTCTCTGTAAATTTGTCTCGGCTCTTTTGGCTTTCTAGATCTCTCCGCTACAGGCACATACCTTGTTAAGAAACTCATGTACCTTGGGAAGCTCTTGGACTCCATACCTGTAAATGGCCTCTGGAAATTTACATAGAGATTGAACCTAAAAACTTTCGGCAACATGTACACAGCATAGCTCATCCCATATCAATATGCTTAAGAGAAGCCCACCCCATCCCTTTTCCTCAGCATAAAATGCTACAGGCATATATTTTTATATCATCTGCCACACCGTATTTTCCTACAGCCTCCAGATCCGAGCAATACAGACACTGAAATGCCTTTCCTTGCTCGGACAGTTCCCATTCTTCTCTTAGCAGAGTAGCTGTACTTACTAAGAAAATTTTGCTACCAGAAGAAGAAACATTCGATTTAAAAGCTCCCATTCATTCATCCATCAAAATCTGTTGGGAGCGGCATTCCATGCTGCAGAATGCTTTGTCACCTCTGCAATAATCAGAAACACAGAATGAGACTAACTGTTGAAGCATGGGTTCTCAGAAATCTCCAACCCAAATTTTACACATGAGCACACAAAAAATCCGAGGGGCTATTGAAACCACACATTAACTAAGTGATTGCTCTCACTCTCAAGATTCTAGATTAATTGAACAGCCTTTTTGGATGTGCAAAAATGAAAAAGAATCATTGGCCTGAAGCTATAATCAAATTTCCATGTGAATCTCCAAACTTTAAATGAATCTCTAACAGAAAACAGATGGTATGATAATTATAACTGACCTGTACATGTAGATGTCCTTCCCATGGCCTAACTGCCGTTTGCAGAGATAGCAAGCGCTGAGAAAATGGTTAACAGGAAACGCTGTAACATTTGAATTTCTCCCGGGTGGCGATGCAACATCCCGCATTTGGCTTTGATGTTGTTTTTGAACAGGGTATTGCACAGTTTCACGTTCCATACCGGAATGGGTATAGATGTGTTTTGTGCTCAATTTTGGACCGTGGGATGTAACACAAGTATAGCTCTCTGAATGCTCCATTCCTCTCTGATAGCTGGGCTTTGCAACTACAAAAGGAAAACCAATCAGAATTGTTTCATTTTGCTGCCAGAGTGAACCCAACTGGGGATCGAACCTGTTTTCCTCATGCCAATGAGTGATCGAACTCTGTAATCTTCAGTCAATGCTACAAACTCTTTCTCCACTGCTAATACAGCAGGAGCCCATCTCTGAGAATTCCTAATCAATGGCACACAGGAACCCCTCCTAGAAAGGGAGGCCAATGAGTTGCTGATCCTCTGCGCAAGGGTACGCTAGCCCACTCACATACCACAAACCGTAAGAATCTTGCTGAATCTTGGCGTGCCCAAATGTAGTTTCTGTGCGGTACGCAACCCCCAGAGTCCCAAGTATCTATCCGCAAATACCTAATTCAGGCTACACTTGCCACTCTGGCACCAAACCAGATCGAATAGGACCTGAAAAATATTAATATTAATAATAATAGAAAACAAATAGTAATAGTCATTTGCTCCAATACGTAAAACACCCATATACCCAAAGTATATAACTGCACTTCCCTGAAGTCATTCAAACCGAACATGCCACACTCACACCAACCCATTTCGACGGAACGAAAACAAATATTATAATATTAGCCCTGTCTAGATACTGATGTCCGAAGAGGAATCGAATTTTTGGAGGTCGGGAAAAAATGTTGGAACAAATATTATAATATTAGTTAAGTTTAGATTTTGATGAGGAATCAAATTTTTTGAGGAAATTTTTTTTTATCAAATTGTTAGAGGTTTAAATTTTTTATCAAATTTATTTTTAAAAAATTATTTTGTAAATAGAAATATCTAATCTCTCAACTCAGTAAATCTAAAATTAAATAAATTTAAACTAATTTTTTTAGTTATTAAATTTCAATTTTAATAACTAACATACATCCTTACACAAGCTATAAAATATGCTTACTCTCATCTCGACTTAGACTTCGCAGGGATCTTTGTGAGTCACTGTGAGTACATAATTTTCATATTTAATGTAGTAAAAATTCAAACAGTTCCTAAAGGACATGGTTTTTTTCTTAACTCCTTTAATGAAAGCCCATAGAATTTAATGTTGAGATTGAAACCTAAACATTCACGGCTTAAACCCCTGGATGCAAGTCCTTGTCCAATGCCTTTTGTAATGACTTATAATGTATTGACATGAATCTTCTCAATGACATTAAAAATGTTGGTAGAAGCTTTTATATTTTCAAATTATTTAGTACTGAAGTTGACATCAAATAATAATGACGTACTAGGGTTTTAACGTAACCCATTCATGCGCACAGTGCGTGTCAACTTTTTCACTTATGCCTTTTGTGTAGTTTTGTCCACGGAATTATTTGTCTTGTGGCGCTTAGACACATTCCAGAGTTAGTATAAAATGTAGGTTAGGGTTGGTAAATGGGTGCAAATTAGATGTTGATTTAATATAGAATAGATGTTGAAATGTTTGGGAAATGAAACATTATTTCAACTAATAATAATACAATATAATGTGATTGGTTTAAAATATAAATAATTATATATAATATAATATATAATATATACTATATAAATAAATTATTTCATTCATTTGGTTACTAAACTATATTTATTAGAAATATAAATAATTTTTTCATCAAAACATCTTAAAGTTACATAAAATAAATTAAATAATAATGAATTCATTTGTAGAATGATACTTCTGTGATTGTCATAGGTTATAAGATAGCTTCAGCGTAATCACATAAGAAAGATTTCTGCCAACGCGTTTCGATACCAACAATGGTTCATCGTCACGAGAAGTTGAAAAATAACAGATCTGCTTCAGCGTTTACATGTCTAAGGAGAGAACTCCAAAAGGCTAAAACACTCTAACGGCTACTATTCATTCAAGAATGATTTTAGCCGTGGATCTCTGCCTAGACTATTTTAAAACGCTGAGAGTCGTATTTTCAACTTGTCCTGACGATGAACCAATGGTGTCGAAACGCGTTGGCAGAAATCTCTATGTGATTTACGCTGAAGCTCTCCTTATAATAATGATTCATATTTATAATCATAATATTTCAAAACATATAATTAATAAATATATAATAACTTAATCAATGTATAACTAAAAAATAAAATAGTTTTAAAATATAGAAATGTGAAATATATATATAATAGTTATAAGGTTGATTGTGGCTTGAGATAAACAATATAAATGAGTGGAAATTTCTAAAGATGCTAAAAGAGAGTGTTGGGATTTAAATTTAAAGCATGAGAGAGATGTTAGAATTTTGAAGAGAGACAGAGAGATTGTGCACACAATACAAATCACACAATATTTTTATTGATATCACAGACATTACATATATGGGAATACATGATACTTTTAGATCCAAGAATGGTGGATCTAGATTACTAAAAATAGCTAGTACAACTATTAACTTGGGAACTCACACAATTACAACTCACGACAACTTGGAAGTCATGGAAGCATTACTCCAATACCCTCCCTTAATTCTTACATGACAAAAAAAGAAAGTAGATATTACAAAACTGAATGAATCTTTGTCAAACTTGTTTGATATGGTCATCACTAACACTCATATCCACTCTGAAATCTCACAATTTTCACTCTTTTCTTCACCACACCTTCGAGCTTCCCATTTGATCCATTTAAGACATAACTGCTTCAGACCATCAATGATGTGCTTTGCAGAATTGACACTTCTCAACCTCCCGGAGCACGGGTCAGTCTCGATACTAAACCATCCTATGGAATTACCACCATATGTTGAATTCACGACTCTCCATAGCCTTCATTAGTTATTTAGGATATCATTATGGATGTAGAATGTCTTTAACACACAATCCTACAACTTGACTTGAATAAAATAACCTGCGGTGACGCTCCCAAAGCATGATGGGTCACACCAGCTTGACTTTATTAAGAACTACATGTGACTAATGCTCCGAGAGCACGATGGGTCACATTAGTCTCTTGACTAGTTGGTATGTTCTTTGTGGTTCTACTTCATTTGAATTCTTTTTTATTTTTTTATAAATACCATGTAAGCCTGAAGAAGGAATATATCGTGATTATCAACAAAGCTCAAAAGGAATATATCACGAGGTTGTGAGCCTCTCAACAAGCAAGAGATGAACTTTTTGGAAGCACATGCCACCATGTTTGTGGAATCACGTCAGATCCCACTATTAAAAATTGTTCCATACTTGTGACATAATGTTGTTGTGCATTGTATGAGCTATAAATGATATGTGCCATACCCATGACGATGATACCCATATTTATGCTGGAAATATGGGAAATTGATAATTTGATACTTCGCTATCAATGACATTTTCTCAGCCACTCGTAGCTTGATACTTCGCTATCAATGATGTTTTCTCAGCCACTCATAGCTACATATGCAAATTTTCTACACACTATGACCCCTTGGAAAAATATCTTGCTATACGTTCACAGACAAGGAATTATCCCTATGGACACAACATATCCTCCGTCACTCCTATTCCACAAGGAGACTTACAAATTGTTGGCATAAATTCTTAGATGAGAGAAAAATTCTCACTTCACTATTTGTCTACCCTAACACTCACTGCAGAAAGAAATCTAAATGAGAGGTTGTACATGGAGCTTTTAGAGATGGAAAATAGAGGGGTGGTATTATGAGCATTGATCACTAATTGTGGTGAGATCTTAGGGTGAAATGTTGGTGGCGAGCCACTGCTTGACTGTCAAGAATAGCCAGGGAAGACATGAAATGACAAACCAACACAAGAGGAGCTCACAGGTGTGAATCACCAGGAGCTACCTCAAGTAAAACACCACATCAGATTCACATTGATCTCCAATACTAAATAGATACAATTTGGTAGGGACAACAAATCATATCCCTGAAGAATAGGAATTGAATAACTATGAAAAGTAAAATGCACAACTATGTAACAATAATATCCTATTCTCCATTAATTCTAACACTCCCCCTTAATGGAGGAAGGATTCTTAAACACACCTAATATGTCCCTAAACAATTCAAACTTCAGTCTTCCGAGAGGCTTAGTAAATATATCAGCCATATTATCACAATAATTACAATATTCAACACAAATTTCTTTGGACTGCACCTTTTCCCTAACAAAATGAAATTGAGTGTCTATGTGCTTAGTGTTTTTATGAAATACAGGATTATAAGCCAGTTTGATGGAACCTTTATTATTGCAATTGATAACCCTAGCTTCTTTCTGTTCTTCCCTTACATCTTGGAGAATTTTGCGCAACCAAACTACCTCACATGTTGCTGCACACATAGCTTGATATTCTGCTTCTATTGATGATAAGGCTACAGTATGGTGCTTCTTGCTGTAGCAAGAGATGACCCTGAATCCAATGCTAAAGGCATAATGTGTAATTGATCTTCTACCATCTAAATTTCTCACCCAATCAGAGTCTGTATAACCTGTCAAGCTAACATCAAATGAGTAAAAATACAAAATACCAAAGTGTGAAGTTCATTGCAGATGCCTCAGTACTCCTTTCGCTGCAAGCCAATGCTTCTCATGAGTTTGAGTCATAAACTGACTCAAAATACTCACTGCATAAGCTAGATCTGGTCGCGTTGTAGTCAAGTAAATAAGACTACCAACCAACTGTCTATACAATGTTGCATCTGCATGTTTTGAACCATCATTCACCT
>APFE030739171.1:77723-111096 GCA_000404065.3 Pinus taeda | reverse complement strand
TTCCAATTCTGGTTGTAAGCATATTTCGGTATTTTCCATTAATGAAATGAAGTATTATTTCCGCTGCATCTCTTTGTTAGTGGCTATCTCTGTAATCTATTGCGTTCTTGTTTAAATCCGGATCACATGATCTACGAGGTCCCAATCCTCCATTTTTAGCTGTGGGATCCGCGCAGGCTGCAGACTTTCGAAGGGAACCTGCTTAGGTAGTAGGGGCATAGAAATGGTATTCTCTGAATCTAGGTCCTTTGTGACCTTCGTCTTTCCCTTCCACAAAGGGATATAGTCGGGTAACTTCGTGATGGGCTCCACTCCTTCGGCATCTATGTCTTATGTTCCCTAGCCTTCTTCCCCCTCCAGGTCCATGAAATTTTTTGGATGCTTGTCTTTCTTTTGTTTTTGTGTTGCAGAATGCTTCTTGGGGGACTCACACATTGGTACAGGCTTTTTCTACTTATCCTTCTTTGGTTTAACTGTTTCGGTTTTTGGCTTCGGCCTAGGTGACCTCGACGTCATAGGCACAAGAGCCCGAGCTCCTATACTCTTAACTTCTAGCGCAACTCCTTCAGAGGGAGCATTGCCACCAATACTCACAGTTTCTGCAGGGATTGGTCCAAGCATTTTTTCGAGAATGAACTTCTGATTCAAGTCAGACAATTTAGCAAATATAGGCCTCATCACTAAATCCTCCCAATACAATTGGTTCATAGGCGACAGACAGCAAATCTCACTAGCAATTTTGAAAGCGCAAAGTGTTCTTAGTTGGTCCGTCACACATAATTTATAGGGTTTTTGAATTCAAATCCAATCGTTCCCCCAAAATTCTGAAAATTATGGTTGTTTCGGTGGCGGATCTTCAAATATTTTTGCATTAATCGCTGCCATCCCACTCCTCTTAACCATCTTCTTGCTGTGAAGTCATGAACAGTGACTCCAATGGTCACTTTTCTATTGTGTTGAGCAGCACCTCCCTCCATGGCACAGTTGCCTGTGCATAGCTCCTTGGATTGTGTATTCATCATTGTCTGTGCAACCGCCTACTATGTAGTCCTCCAACCCTGGTAGTGTATTTTATAGTCCCGCGCTCCTTTGCAACTACCTGGAGCACTAAGAATTTCCTGCCACCTGTTGTGGCCACCAACAACCCCCTTCCTTATTTAGTATTAGCAATAACACTATATAAGTGGGGACCCTTAGTCAAAAAAAAATTTAAAAATCAATTAGCGCTTATATTTCCTTTTGGATAAAGCTTACCATCATGGACTTAGGAAAATACTTTTGAAAATCTAAAAAGCTTCAGTTTCATGATAAAGAAAGTAAAGTTACTCCTTAAAGAGATATCGCATCGCGCAAAGAAAGATAGGGCACCTTCTTATGAGCCAAAATGATAAAAAATGCGAGATTGTGACGCGAAACTCCATCGCATCGCATGCATTAATGAGCACTCACGTTGAAAAACCTTAAAATTGCTTATATGCGATATCGCATATTGCAATTCGCATAAAGCACATCAACAAAAACAGCACGGCGATATTGCGATCTGTGATTTTGGGATTAAGTGATCTTGCGATGTGGCAATCTTGCTCTAATGATAATGCTATTTAGCAATATGCGATACTGCGATGCAAATTGCAAAAACATTCCATCGCAGATTTTCCTGGCTCATTATTCAAAAAAAACTATTTCCATAAACCAAGAACCGGTTACACGCTTTAATGATAATTAATGAGTTACATGCCAGTTGTTAATAAAATATGGTTTTGTGTTTATCGAAGAGCCAGTTCACGTAAGGTGGCATGTTTTTGCATATCCTTGGCATTTAAAGCTTTCTTATCATTATTTTTATCATTACTTTCACCTCATTTGTGAACTGCAGGAACGAAGAACAAAAGGTTATACAAGGTGGTATGCAGGAAACTATGAGGAAGAAAGGGCAGGACTCCAATGTCCAAAGACAGAGAAATGGCGCCCTTATACACAAACACCGCATGCAACAGAGTTGCAGGTTCATAGAATTCAGCTGAGCCATCCATTACAGATCTCTCATATACAACCATGGTTAAATAGGTACTGAACGATGCTAATATCAGAAACAGGCAGTTTAATGCTCAGGGTCAAGAGCTCACGAAATCATTATTTTTACAAATTTTGAGCTTTATACCTGATAAGAGAAAGAGATGCAAAAAGCGAAAAACGCATCAGAGAAGCCTGCATCAAAGAAACAGAGGCAGTTTTTGATGCACGATTAGCGCCTAGCGCTAATCGCGCATCGCTGAGAAAACTTTCTCGAAAAGGAAAGCTTCTAATTGCTCAGCCACCTGCAAGCCCCGAAAATTGCAAGAAAGCAATGATAAAAACAAACTAGAAACAGAAAGCTAAAGAAAAGGCAGAAGCAATCCAAGGGTTAACCAAGTTGAACTGGGATTATTACTGGGCATACACGGTAAAGCCACATAGTCAGTGGATGACTCTCAAGTATATCATCGATTTTGCTAAAAGGATGGTGCCAGCACTTGCCAATTCTGTTTGCTTAGCTCAACTAAAAGCGAAAGACAGTCAGTCGACTCTACTCAAGCAAACACTGAATGCTTGCGACGTTAAGGAGCAAATGCAGAAGTAGTTAGATGATAGATTTAATTTTATAAATAGTTTTACTTTATTTTTGCCTAGAAAAAGGACGGTCATTTAAACCGTATCCTGAATTTTTGTAAATATGTTTTTTTTAGTTTTAATTAGTAGTATTTAAACCCTTCTCATGCATTTAGAGAAGGGTCCAGAAATTTGTCAAAAACTTGTCCTCTAAACATGCACTTTCTCACCTCCGAGGAGGTTTGATGAATGAATGGAACAGGATTTGTTCATGTTTGCATTTAATATTTGCTACTGATGTTGCACTTCTGTACTCTTAGTAGATGCTAGATCAAGAGGAGATAAATCATTGTTGCTTGAAGCTCATGAGTAGGACTAGTTATAAATGGTACTTTTATCTCTTAACCATTTTTGCTTATGTGTTAAAGTGATATATAGTTTTTAGTTGTTTATATATTACTGCATGAATGCCTGAGTTATCATTTGGCACTTTTGTACAGTGATAGCTATTTATTTATGTTTAATGTATGAATAACTCATTATGCGATATGTTTTTCACAACTGTTTCGTTTAACTTCTTCTACGAAGTGGTTCATCCTTATTGATTTCTTTTCTCATAATAGCTTAATGATATTTATTACCAGTTGTTATCTGAAATCTTTTTAGATCACATAATAGAAGAATTACACCCCAGGTTAGTATAGACTTAGATGTTGCTGCTTATTAGAATACAATAGCATAGCATTAGATTAAAGTTAGAATTAGAATATCTTAATTAGGAACTGTTAGATCAGGAACATCAAATTCTACACACACACTCATAAATTGGGAACCTGGTCCCATATCCCCAGTTGGACCCGCTATACCAAACGGATAAGGAGCTGCCAACCAAGGTCCGGACCGGGCGGGTATCCCCCTTGTGGTAGACCCGATTTTCGGGGCTTCAACATATTTGGCGCTAAAAGGAGGGCCTGAACTATGAATGGCAAGTAAATCTAAATCTAAACACCATTCTGAGAGTAAATCGTCCTCACCATCTCCCCCAACTTCTCCATTATACTTAAATCCAGAGTTAGAAGTCGCTGGAGCATCAACCGCTGCTACAAACCCTGACATTTCAAAGCAATCTACTATTGAACCTCCTGAAGTCGAATCTCTGATTCACAAACTTCAGCGATTTTCTATTTCTCCTCAAAGATCTGATAAATCTCAAGGCAGTGTGACATCGCAATATAACCCTGCTCATCCCCTGACTAGATTAAAGAGTGAAAAGTTTGGCATTCAGCCAACCGAATTACCTCTTCCCAAAAGGAAAAGAGCAAGGAAATCACCTAAAGAGTCCGATAGCGAGACTCTTTCATCATCATCATCCATCTCAACCTCTTCACCGCAAAGTCAACCATCCACTCCTCCACTTCAGATCATTGTCCATCCGCCCACTGCAACCTCTGTGACTCCTCCTCAATCATCTACAATCGTAATATCCTCATCCTCCCAACCGCAGGGATCATCTTCTATACTTTCCTCTGTTAGTAGTTTAGCAATGGCCCAAACTCCATGGAATAACCCTGGGGCAGTCTTAATGCCTGCACCCTTGAGTCAAATACCGTCCCATCCTGAGAAATGGCTGCCTAAGTTTAATCCCGAGGCAGGCATGCTAGCAGAAGAGCAAATAAACAACTTTATGCTATCCATTAATCTCAATGGGGTTACTAATGAAGATGTTGTTGTTCGACTTTTTCCTTATACTCTGCAAGGAACAGCCGGATCATGGTATTTCTCATTACCCTCTGGATTTATCACTAGTTGGGACATCTTCCAAGAGCAATTCCTGACCAAGTTTGGTGATGACAAGTCTACGACAACGTTAATAAACAACCTATCTAACCTTAGGGCCAAGTCAAGAGAGCCTATCAAAGATTTCAATTTACGTTTCAATAAAATCCTTCACAAAATTCCTACTGCTTCCCAGCCTAGCGAAGAAGTACGAAGTGAATGGTATATCACTGCTTTACCATCAAACATAGCAATCTTCATGGACAGGACTAATAAAACAACCTTAGCTGAAAATATTAAAGAAGCATAGCAGTAGAGAAACGTATAATAGCCCTAGAGAAGAAATCTGCGATAGAGGAATGGAAATCCAAGAAATTCACCTTCAAAGAAGATTCCAAGAAGAAACAAGCGAAAGATCCATTCGATTTGGAGGGATTGAAAAAAGTTCTGAAGACCATGTCCAATGAAATGGTCGATATCAAGAAGCAAGTAGCAGAAACTTATTCAAAAAAGCCCTACAGAGCTTTTAAAAGAGGCCCTTCAATGGATTCAAAGCAACCCAATGCTATTACAAATGCTGAATCCGAAGAAGAGGAAGAGGAAATCGCCACTGAAGGGAAAACCAATGAAGAAGAAGTTGTGGAGTTACAAGGAATGTGGGATTTCATCCTCCCACAAGAAGAATATCAAGAAGTATTCCCAATTAGCACACGAAGTAGAAATCATCTTGATCCTCCCCAAACTATCCCTAAGCCAAAGAGCGCAAGCTCTGCAATAAAGGATAAAGTCGCAACAAAGAAAACGACATCTAAAGCAACTCAAACCAGCCCAGTCCAAACAGATTCATCAACTCCATCTAAAACGCTGATCGTTTCGGATGAAATGGAGTACAATATCATAGAAGATATGAAAAAGACTAGGGCCAACATCACTCTTTATGAATTGAGCAAGTTAAAGCATCAACAAAAGATAATGTTGAAAGAATTACATGTTGTGCCAGTTGCACCTTTGCCTGCCGCTGTACTTTCTCAAGCTTCCCAGAACATGGGAAGACCTCCAACTAATGCGACCAATAAGATTGATCCAAATGACATCGCTTTAATTGGAGGAAGATCGAGATCTCATACTCCCCCGTTTCTCCTTATTAAATTTTCAATAAAAATGTGCATAATTGTTTAGTGGATTCTGGTGCTTCACCGAATATTTTACCAAAATTTATATGTGCCAAATTAAACGTTCAACCACAGAAATCCGTTCTGTGCATAGTTCAACTAGATCAATCTCAAGTCGAAGTGATTGGGGAACTAAATCAAGTAACCATAAGGCTGTCATCCAACCCGAAGGTATGTCAAGTTATTGACATTTTAGTTGTTGATATTCTGGAATTTTATGGCTTAATTCTTTGCAGGGACTGGTTAGAAAAACTTCATGGATACTTCGCAACTGACTGGTCGCACATGTGGCCGCCCTACAATGGTAAACCAAATGAAATAAAAGTTGAACGAGAACTACATCAAAAATACATACTAACGGAGCTAGAGGGGAAAAATGAACCAGTAGCATATAACAATAGCATTATTAGCAATTACTCAGTAGATTCTTTCCTCAGCAATTTTAATGCTCATACATCACCTTACTTAGAACATTATGTTTTGTCCCAAGTTGAAAATTTTCTCAAACGAATAGTTCAAAATGTATCAATTTTTTAGATAGTCCTGTAAATAAATCTTTGTTTTGGAGATTATTTTTTGATGGTTCTAAATCTAATAAAGGAGCAGGAGTAGGATGCGTTCTAATTAGTCCACAAGGAGATAAAATTATGCTAACATGCAGACTCGAATTTGATTGCACCAACAATACAACAGAATATGAGGCTTTAGTCCAAGGGTTGTACAAAGCAATCGGGTTAGACGTCAAGTACCTTCAAGTTTTTGGAGACTCTGAAATTGTAGTCAGACAGGTACGTAATATTATACATTGCTTATCAGGTCATTTAAAACATTATCAATCTTTAGTTCAAGATCTGATTGAGCATTTTATAGCATTTAATATTTCTTCAATTCCCAGACTCCATAATGCAAGTGCAGACCTTTTAGCTAACGTAGCTTCTAAGCTTATTCCTTCAGAAGATTTTAGTCCAGACAGATTCTCAATAGAATTAATCTTTAGACCATCTATTCCTGATAACATCACAAATTGGAGAATATTCAACGACAATCCTAATATCGTAAATTTCCTCACATCTGAAGGATCCTACTCCAATCAAATAATTGACGAAGACCAACATGATCGACAATTGCAACAAGATAGCACTAACAATGCTATACCTAAGTCGGTAGTCAAGTTAGAAGACCTATACGATTTGAAATATCGGTTTAAAAGGTCTACCAATTCAAAACTCAAAAGTTCAACTTTGAATTACGAACTAGTAAACCTAGGAACCGATGCCAAACCACAAAACATTAATCTAGGTCTCGGCCTAGCCCCTGAAGAGAAATTAGCGTATATTCGTCTTTTGAGACAATATAAAAATGTTTTTTCTTGGAACTATGATGAACTCAGGACATACGACACTTCCATCATCCAACATACTATTCCAATGATCGATAATGAAAAACTTGTCCAACAAAAGTTGAGAAAGATCCATCCCAATTTAGAAAATCAGATAAAGGTTGAACTCAATAAGTTATTGAAAGCCAAAATAATCTTTCCCGTCAGACATTCTAAATGGGTCTCCAATATGGTACCTGTTAGAAAGAAAAACAGAGATATTAGAATCTGCATTGACTTTCGAAATCTTAACAAGGCCTGCCAAAAAGATAATTTTCCTTTACCACCTATGGAACAAATATTACAGGCAATGGCAGGTTCAAAATTAATGTCTTTCTTGGATGGATTTTCAGGATACAATCAGGTGTTGGTACATCCTGATGATCAATTAAAAACCACATTCAGAACTAAATGGGGCACATACGCATATCGAAAGATGCCATTTGGTTTGATTAATGTTGGTGCCACATTTCAGAGAGCCATGGACATCGTATTCAACGGTTTAGCCAATAAATCTGTAGTAATTTATTTGGATGATATAACCGTGTATTCCAAGAAACGAAGCGACCATCTTAGAGATTTAAAACAAATCTTCCAACATTGTTTAAGGTATGGAATTTCACTTAACCTGAAAAAATCCTTTTTCGCATTAAGTGAAGGGAAACTTCTAGGATTCATAGTGTCAAAATCTGGTATTCACATTGATTATGGCAGAATCAAAGAGATTTCTGAAATATCCCTACCTCACAACAAAATTTATTTGGATGATATAACCGTGTATTCCAAGAAACGAAGCGACCATCTTAGAGATTTAAAACAAATCTTCCAACATTGTTTAAGGTATGGAATTTCACTTAACCTGAAAAAATCCTTTTTCGCATTAAGTGAAGGGAAACTTCTAGGATTCATAGTGTCAAAATCTGGTATTCACATTGATTATGGCAGAATCAAAGAGATTTCTGAAATATCCCTACCTCACAACAAAAAAGCCATGCAATATTTCCTTGGTCAGATCAACTTTGTAAAGAGATTTGTTCCATATTTTTCATGAATCGTGTCTCCTTTACAAGCCATGATTAGAAAGAACTCAAATTTTAAATGGGGCCAAGATGAACATGAAGCATTCAACCTGATCAAACAAGCTATTATTAATACTCCATCTTTAGCAACTCCAAATTTTTCAGAGCCTTTTATTTTATATCCATTCGCCTCAGATAAGTCATATGCTGCGATACTCACTCAGGCAAATCAAGAAAAGGCGGAAGCCCCAATTGCCTTTTTCAGTTCAAATTTACAAGGCACTGAATTGAATTATTCAGATGTGGAGAAACAGGCCTTTGCCATTTTCAAAGCAATCAAATACTTCAGACCTTTTCTACTCAAAACCCATACAAAAATCATAGTACCCTTTCCAGCGGTAAGGAATCTTCTAGTACAGAAGGATGTGGGTGAGAAAAGGGCCAATTGGGTTACTGCCTTACAAGAATATGACATAGAAATCAAACCAACAAACATTGTAAAAGGTCAAAGCTTTTGCAAAATGCTGGCTGGAGCGTCGCAAATTTCTGAAATTCCATCTACAGAGGTACGAATGTGCGAGGTAAGCCTAAACGATGCAGAATCATTATACGATGATATCATTTATTATCTTAAGAACGGGTATGCTCCTTCACACTTCGATCATACTAAGAAAAGAGCACTAAGTTTGAAAGCCAAACAATATCAGCTCATAAATAATATTCTTTTTAGAATAAATTATGATTCAGTTCTCCTTAGATGTCTTGAGAAATCTGAAGCTGAAAAAGTTTTGCAGGAACTCCACGATGGGCCAGCAGGCACACACTATGTTGGAGATGCTACTGCACATAAAATCTTGTGCGCAGGGTATTACTGGCCCACGTTATTCAAAGACTCGCACAGTTACATGAGGAAATGTCAAGTCTGTCAAACTATTGCTGGGAGACAAAAGAAGCCATCCTTGCCACTACAACCAGTTAACATTGAGCAACCTTTCAGTTAGTGGGGATTGGACATAATAGGTGAGATCATTCCTCACTCTTCTAAGCAGCATAGATATATCCTTACAGCAACAGATTATTTTACTAAGTGGGTAGAAGCAATTCCACTCAAGACGGCTAATGCTAAAAATACCATTGAGTTCATAGATCAATTTATAATCACCAGGTTTGGATTGCCTTCTTTAATGTTTGATAATGCATCATACTTTTCTAGAAATGCAATGAATGAATTTGCACTTAAAAGAGGATTCAAACTTAAATATGCGGCCAATTATTACCCACAAGGCAATGGATTAGCTGAGTCTACAAATAAAAACCTAATCAGGATTATCAAAAGAGCAGTTGACCAAAATCATAAAAATTGGCATAAGTCTTTAATATATGCTTTATGGGCAGACCGAATAATGCAAAAAGCTTCTATCGGCACTTCTCCCTTTAATTTAGTTTATGGGAAAGAAGTGGCTCTTCCAACTCATTTAGCAATCCCCTCTTTGTCTCTAGTTCAATACATTGATGAAGTATCAACTTCCTCCTTACAGCTAAGACAAATGGAAATAATCAAATTAGAAGAACAACGAGAATAGGCTAAGAAAACCCATGCTCATCATCAAGCACTAGTAAAATCCTCTTTTGATTCAAACATAATGACTAGAAAATATTTTTAGATAGGAGATTTAGTTTTAAAATGGGACAAGGCTCATGAAGAAAAAGGGAAACATACGAAATTTCAAAGAATGTGGCTTGGTCCTTTTCAAATTGTAGAATTCATAGGTCCATCAACGTTTGCGTTACAGGATTTAGTAGGTAAGAGAGACTCTTTGCCTGTTAACGTACAAATTCTCAAGAAATATTTTCCATAGAAGATTATTCTTCTATTTTGTAGAGCAATTATTTTTCTTTTCATAATAAAACCAGTTGTGAGTGGTTACATTAGGCATTTACGAGTAAGACACCAATTCTCTTTCAGATTTTGATCTTTTTGCTTGTATAAATAGCAAATCTTTTGGAAAAATGATCTTTATTATTGAAAGATACAGTTAAAGACTCTAGCCTAGATATGATACTAGTTTCAACTTCATAAAGTTTGATGAAAACAACCTTTAGTGAAGAAATTGTTTTATGTCAATACAATGAAAGGTATCAATAACAAAATAAAGATTCTCTGTAGAACAGCTATTTCCAAAAAACTCTACTATTGTCGTCCAGAGCTATCTTAAGGAAACAATGACTTCCTCCCTGCTAAGGAAATCACAACTTTCAGAGGAACAACCCAAGGATACACTTCATCTTGAAGAATAAGAGGTCTCATCACGAGCCGGCTTATCATTTTCACAGATATTATAACTTGCTGACTTTGCCAAATACTATACACCATAACAGGGCAATGACTCAAGATTGTTGCAATCAAAAGACAAGGGGTCTCATCACGAGCCAGCTTGTTCAGCAAAGTTATAAATCAAGTGAATCACTGTGTCATAAATTGGCTATCAAACCAAGACATTGTTCTTTAAGAGTAAAAAGAAAATCAAAGCAATAAGTGTGGATGTGGATTCTTCTTTGAGAGTTTTAGGTTGCTTTAAGTAGGATACAGGATCATTGTTGGGTAACAGGTAACCCTGTCGAGGCTATAAACGCCTGCTCGCAGCAGAGGCTCTACCTACGACAAATGAGTATATTTAAAACTGGTTTACGGAGAAGACTTTGCTTTATCTTTACAGACCAAGTAATGACTAATGTAAATACAAGGACTAGCCTGAGGGAGCAAATAATCAAAGCTGAAAATAGTTGAAACAAAATGTCATTGACAGAATAGAGCATAATGTACTTTATCTTTCCATAATAAAGTTTAATTTTCTAAAAAAAAAATTGTTTTGGAAGTTTAGAAAATTCAATAGAAAGACAGAGATAACTGGTTCTTCCAAGTGAATAGCCAATTGTTGTGGCCACCAAAAACCCCCCTCCTTATTTAGTATTAGCAATAACACTATATAAGTGGGGACCCTTAGTCAAAAAAAAATTAAAAAAATCAATTAGCACTTATATTTCCTTTTGGATAAAGCTTACCATCATGGACTTAGGAAAATACTTTTGAAAAATCTAAAAAGCTTAAGTTTCATGATAAAGAAGGTAAAGTTACTCCTTAAAGAGATATCGCATCGCGCAAAGAAAGATAGGGCACCTTCTTATGAGCCAAAATGATAAAAAATGCGAGATTGCAATGCGAAACTCCATCGCATCGCATGCATTAATGAGCACTCACGTTGAAAAACCTTAAAATCGCCGATATGCGATATCGCATATCGCAATTCGCATAAAGCACATCAACAAAAACAGCACGGCGATATTGTGATCTGTGATTAAGCAATCTTGCGATGTGGCAATCTTGCTCTAATGTTAATGCGATTTAGCGATATGCGATACTGTGATGCAAATCACAGAAACATTCCATCGTAAATTTTCCTGGCTCATTATTCAAAAAAAAAAAATTTCCATAAAACAAGAACCGGTTACGCGCTTTAATGATAATTAATGAGTTACATGCCAGTTGTTAATAAAATATGGTTTTATGTTTATCGAAGAGCTAGTTCACGTAAGGTGGCATGATTTTGCATATACTTGGCATTTAAAGATTTCCTGTCATTATTTTTATCATTACTTTCACCTCATTTGTGAACTGCAGGAACGCAGAACAAAAGGTTATACAAGGCGGTATGCAGGAAATTATGAGGAAGAAAGGGCAGGACTCCAATGTCCAAAGGCAGAGAAATGGTGCCCTTATACATAGACACCACATGCAACAGAGCCGTAGGTTCACAGAATTCAACTGAGCCATCCATTACAGATCTCTCATATACAGCCATGGTTAAATGGGTATTGAACGATACTAATATCAGAAACAGAAAGTTTAATGCTCAGGGTCAAGAGCTCAAAAAATCATTATTTTTACAAATTTTGAGCTTTATACCCGATAAGAGAAAGAGACGCAAAAGGTGAAAAATGCATCAGAGAAGCCCGGATCAAAGAAACAGAGGCAGTTTCTGATGTGCGATTAGTGCCTAGCGCTAATCACGTATCGCTGAGAAAACTTGCTCGAAAAGGAAAGCTTCTAATTGCTCAGCCACCTTCATGCCCCAAAAATTGCAAGAAAGCAATGATAAAAACAAACTAGAAACAGAAAGCTAAAGAAAAGGCAGAAGCAATCCAAGGGTTAACCAAGTTGAACTGGGATTATTACTGGGCATACACGGTAAAGCCACATAGTTAGTGGATGACTCTCAAGTATATCATTGATTTTGCTGAAAGGATGGTGCTAGCTCTTGCCAATTCTGTTTGCTTAGCTCAACTAAAAGTGAAAGATAGTTAGCCGACTCTACTAAAGCAAATACTGAATGCTTGCGACGTTAAGGAGCAAATGCAGAAATAGTTAGATGATAGATTTAATTTTAGAAATAGTTTTACTTTATTTTTGCCTAGAAAAAGGACGGTCATTTAAACCGTATCCTGAATTTTTGTAAATAAGTTATTTTTAGTTTTAGTTAGTAGTATTTAAACCCTTCTCATGCATTTAGAGAAGGGTCCAGAAATTTGTCAAAAACTTGTCCTCAGAACATGCACTTTTGCACCCTCCGAGGAGGTTTTGATGAATGAATGGAACAGGATTTGTTGATGTTTGCATTTAATATCTGCTACTGATGTTGCACTTTTGTACTCTTAGTGGATGTTAGATCAAGAGGAGATAAATAATTGTTGCTTGAAGCTCATGAGTAGGACTAGTTATAAATGGTACTTTTATCTCTTAACCATTTCTGCTTATGTGTTAAAGTGATATATAGTTTTTAGTTGTTTATATATTACTGCATGAATGCCTGAGTTATCATTTGGCACTTTTGTATGGTGATAGCTATTTATTTATGCTTAATGTATGAATAGCTCACTATGCGATATGTTTTTCACAACTATTTCATCTAACTTCTTATACGAAGTGGTTCATCCTTATTGATTTCTTTTCTCATAATAGCTTAATGATCTTTATTACCAGTTGTTATCTGAAATCTTTTTAGATCGCATAATAGAAGAATTACACCCCGGGTTAGTATAGACTTAGATGTTGTTGCTTATTAGAATACAATAGCATAGCATTAGATTAAAGTTAGAATTAGAATATCTTAATTAGGAACTGTTAGATCAGGAACATCAAATTCTACACACACACTCATAAATTGGGAAACTGGTCCCATATCCCCAGTCGGACCCGCTATACCAAAGGGATAAGGAGCTGCCAACCAAGGTCCGGACTGGGCGGGTATCCCCCTTGTTGTAGACCCGATTTTCGGGGCTTCAACATATTTGGCACTAGAAGGAGGGCCTGAACTATGAATGGCAAGTAAATCTAAATCTAAACACCATTCTGAGAGTAAATCGTCCTCACCATCTCCCCCGACTTCTCCATTGCACTTAAATCCAGAGTTAGAAGTCGCTGGAGCATCAACCGCTGCTGCAAACCCTGACATTTCAGAAAAATCTACTATTGAACCTCTTGAAGTTGAATCTCTGATTCACAAACTTCAGCAATTTTCTATTTCTCCTCAAAGATCTAATAAATCTCAAGGCATCGTGACTTCACAATATAACCTTGCTCATCCCCTTACCAGATTAAAGAGTGAAAAGTTTGGCGTTCAACCAACCAAATTACCTCTTCCCAAAAGGAAAAGAGCAAGGAAATCACCTAAAGAGTCAGATAGTGATACTCTTTCATCATCATCATCCATCTCAACCTCTTCACCATGAAGTCAACCATCTAATCCTCCACTTCAGATCATTGTCCATCCGCCCACTGCAACCCCCGCGACTCCTCCTCAATCATCTGCAATCACAATATCTTCATCCTCCCAATCGTAGGGGTCATATTTTTCACTTTCCTTTGTTAGTAGTTCAGCAATGGCCCAACTTCCATGGAATAACCCTGGGGCAGTCTTAATGCCTGCACCCTTGAGTCAAATACCGGCCCATCCTAAGAAATGGCTGCCTAAGTTTAATCCCGAGGTAGGCATGCTAGCAAAAGAGCATATAAACAACTTTATGCTATCCATTAATCTCAATGGGGTTACTAACGAAGATGTTGTTGCTCGACTTTTTCCTTATACTCTGCAAGGAACAGCTGGATCATGGTATTTCTCATTACCCTCTGGATCTATCACTAGTTGGGACATCTTCCAAGAGTAATTCCTGACCAAGTTTGGTGATGACAGGTCTAAGGCAACGCTAATCAACAACCTATCTAACCTTAGGGCTGAGTCAAGAGAGCCTATCAAAGATTTCAATCTATGTTTCAATAAAATCCTAAACAAAATTCCTACTGCTTCCCAGCCTAGCGAAGAAGTACAAAGTGAATGGTATATCACTGCTTTACCATCAAACATAGCAATCTTCGTGGACAGGGCTAATAAAACAACCTTAGCCGAAAACATGAAAGAAGCAATAGCAGTAGAGAAACGTATAATAGCCCTAGAGAAGAAATCCACGATAGAGGAATGGAAATCCAAGAAAGTCACCTTCAAAGAAGATTCCAAGAAGAAACAAGCGAAAGATCCATTCGATTTGGAGGGATTGCAAAAAGTTCTGAAGACCATGTCCAATGAAATGGTCAACATCAAGAAGCAAGTAACATAAACTTCTTCAAAAAAACCCTATAGAGCTTTTAAAATAGGCCCTTCAACGGATTCAAAGCCACCCAATGCTATTACAAATGCTGAATCCGAAGAAGAGGAAGAGGAAATTGCCACTAAAGGGAAAATTGATGAATAAGAAGTTGTAGAGTTACAAGGAATGTGGGAGTTCATCCTCCCACAAGAAGAGGATCAAGAAGTATTCCCAGTTAACACATGAAGTAGAAATCAGCTTGATCCTCCCCAAACTATCCCTAAGCCAAAGAGCACAAGCTCTACAATAAAGGATAAAGTCGCAACAAAGAAAACAACATCTAAAGTGACTCAAACTAGCCCAGTCCAAACAAATTCATCAACTCCATCTAAAACGCTAATCACTTCGAATGAAATGGAGTACAATATTATAGAAGATATGAAAAAGACTAGGGCCAACATCACTCTTTACGAATTGAGAAAGTTAAGGCATCAACAAAAGATAATGTTGAAAGAATTACATGTTGTGCCAGTTGCACCTTTGCCTGCCACTGTACTTTCTCAAGCTTCCCAGAACATGGGAAGACCTCCAACTCATGCGACCAATAAGATTGATCCAAATGACATCGCTTTAATTGGAGGAAGATCGAGATCTCATACTCCCCCGTTTCTCCTTATTAAATTTTCAATAAAAATGTGCATAATTGTTTAGTGGATTCTGGTGCTTCATCGAATATTTTACCAAAGTCCATATGTGCCAAATTAAACGTTCAACCACAGAAATCCACTGTGCGCATAGTTCAGCTAGATCGATCTCAAGTCGAAGTGATTGGCGAACTAAATCAAGTAACCATAAGGCTGTCATCCAACCCGAAGGTATGTCAAGTTATTGACATTTTAGTTGCTGATATTCCGGAATTTTATGGCTTAATTCTTAGCCGGGATTGGTCAGAAAAACTTCATGGATACTTCGCAACTAATTGGTCACACATGTGGCTGCCCTACAATGGTAAACCAAATCAAATAAAAGTTGAACGAGAACTACATCAGAAATACATAGTAACGGAGCTAGAGGGGGAAAATGAACCAGTAGCATATAACAATAGCATTATTGGCAATTACTCGGTAGATTCTTTCCTCGGCAATTTTAATGCTCATATGTCACCTTACTTAGAACATTCTGTTTTGTCCCAAGTTGAAATTTTTTCTCAAATGGATAGTTCAAAATGTATCAATTTTTTAGATAGTCCTGTAAATAAATCTTTGTTTCGGAAATTATTTTTTGATGGTTCTAAATCTAACGAAGGAGCAGGAGCAGGATGCGTTCTAATTAGTCCAGAAGGAGATAATTTTTTTTTTTTTGTAAGTTAGGCTAATTCTATTATGGTACAAAAAGCTTCAAAAAATTACAATGAGGCAAGCCTCAGATATCACCATACAGAGATGGATGTGTCATCTTGAAACACCTAACCAGACAGACCACTATGACAAAATCTGTCTGTAGAACCAACTGACTGCACAGAAAAATTGACAGGAACAGAAACATTTTCCTTTTACAGATGCAATAGACCCTTTCCCAGACTATTTTCCTCGAACTAGATAGCCGTAGACAGCAGTGCACTGAAAAACTAAGATTATCAAGCCTAGAGCTGAGCATAGCTTCAACTATAAAAATAGAGTAACACTCTGGAAACAAAGAACAAAACCAACCCGACTGACAAAATTACATAGCGTTACCCATCCTCCGCGAGTCCTGGGAGTTGGCTTAGTCGTCCACGGAGGTGGATGGCTGTTCCTCCACCACCCTACAACTGTATGGATTCGGCTCGCTTGAGTCCGTGCAGGGCACGTCGTCCTCTGCCGGCACACTTCGACCTGTCGCTGCACCTCCTGATGTCTGCGGCCGGCTACTCTGACCCAGAACCAGTGCTGGGGGTGGAATGGATTGACAAATTCTTTGCACGGGAGGCTGAGCTGGTTGTCCCAAGGCTGGAGCAGGAGGTCTGTGCTCCTCTGCGACTGGCTGGGGGACAGACCTCTCGCATTTTTCAATTTTAACCGATACATAATATGTGTCACTGTCCAGAAGGCACGGGAAGCTAAACCTTGAGGTGGCGTGTGAGATATGCTCACAGACAGAGGTGCGAGCATGCCCACGACCCCTCCCTCGACCTCGCCGGGAACTACGAGCTTCATCTGACGAAGAGCTAGAGGAGCGAGTCGGGTTAGCTCTGCCGCTTGTGCTTCCGCGAGACCCGCCTCTACGGCTGCTGAGGCAGAGCCTTTCCCTAGGCATGGCTGACTAGAATTGATTGAGTTGAGGTGCAGGGAGCTGAAGCTGGACGGTAGAAGATAGGGCTGAAGAACAGATGGCTGGATGGCACTGTGAGTTACAGGAGCAAGAGGAAAATACTCACAATGCACGGGAAAATTACCAGGAGAAACCCAGACAGTCAGACTAGCAAGCAAAGGAATTAACCGACGACAGAGGCTATGGGGGAGCTTCTTGGCGAGGGAACGATGAGCACATTGGACATGAAACATAGAGGGCGCCTGCGCTGTAGGGAACTCTGACCTACACCTTTTCCTGTAAGGCCCTCTATGGCTTACACAGAGCTGCGCACCACAATCCACGTTAAGCCATAACAGGACAGAAAACCAAATAGCCTGAATAAAATGCTTTACCTCTACCCTAGCTCTGTAGTTATACTGCTCGGTCGCATTCCGCGTCATGAGCGCACCCAAATGTTGTCTCTGCCTCCCGGAAGCTGAAAGAATCCTGCGTGCGCAGAGCCAAATGCCAAGGGTGGCTGGTCTGTGGTGAAGTTTATGGCCCGAATTCATGTTGATGCGAAAGGGGTGGCAGGCCTTAAATGGTTGTGTACAGGTGGCGGGGCTGGGCTGCCACTTGCCCAGTGGGAAGCCCGCCCCCATACTTCCCTTGCCTTCAAACACCCGCAGCCAGGAGGTGAAGATCCTGGAGCGCCAAGGAGTGGCAATCCTGTTGAAGTTGTGTTTCCTTTGCTTCATGGAGAGTGCCTGTATAGTGAGGACTATGCTGATTCACCCCTTGACTTGCCAATCTGTCTGCAACTCTGTTGGTTGTTCGCCTAACATGCTTGAAAATGATACTGTTAGGGCGTCGGAGCCTTTCCTCTAATGTTTCTAGCCTGCTGAGAAGTCTCCAACTTGAGGCTATTTTAGCAGCTGAGGTCCCTGCTTGGATTCTTGTAGCTACATTGATGAGAATCAGGGAGTCTCCCTCCACCTCCAACGGATAGAAGTTGTGTTGATCTACCACACTGATGCCTTTCCACATTCCTTCTAACTCCGCCACATTGTTGGTATTAGTTCCGGTTGATCCACAGTAGATTTGTACTACTTCTCCTTTAGCATTTCTGAATACGCCTCCATAGCCTGATGGACCTGGATTTCCTTTAGCGGCACCATCAAAGTTCAGTTTGTAAGTATCTTTTGCAGGGGGGGACCATTGAGAAGGGGAGGAAACCTTGAGAGGATTGCTAGGAATACTTCACATGGAATATGAGATGTTTAGATTCCATGAATTCCAGATGCTTCATTCATAGGGTGAGGTTGGCCAATCATTTTTTGTCCATAATCTGAGTGCCAACGTTTCTTGTAGATTATACTTCAGGAGAAGCCAAAGGATTTCCACAGATCTTCTTCTGTCGTTGAAGACTCTGTTATTTCGTTCTTTCCACAATGCCCAATACAGAAAGCCTGGAATGAGGTTCCATAAGGCGTTCAAAATGGGGCTTTGATACGGCTGCTTGGGCGATGATCTGAGAATGTTTGCTATGTCCCTTTGCCTTTCCCGTGTTTTGTTGTTGCATTGGTCCACACATTCCTAGAGTTGAGCAGCTAGAGGACAGGTCTCCATAAGATGCATAATAGATTCCTCCTGATTGGCGCAGTTGGGGCATCTCGAGGGACCTATGAATCCTCTTCTTTGTAAATTATCCCAGGTTAGTATGCGACATTTGCTTAGGAGCCATAGGAAGGTGGATACTTTGGGCCATAACCTGGACTGCCATATATGAATCCATAGTTGATCCTTTTCTGTGGTACTGTGATCATATCGTATGGAATATGCTTCTTTAGTGGTGAAGACTCCTCTTGAGTTGTGACCCCATCTTAGTTTGTCCGGCTGAATAGAGGGAGTGATTTTCCTTTGATTTAGCTCCTGATCAATTTCTTCATAAGTTTCTCCTTGCCAGTCGGCTTGCCAAGAGCTAGCAGGTTTCCATGATTGGAAATCGTTAGCGTCTTGTTGCTACCAGAATTGAGAGACTGTAGATATATTGGATTGCTGCATGTGGTTCCTCCATAGAGGTTTGTGGAAGATCGTGGCAAGTTTTGGCAGTTGCTGCCATGAGTCCTCCCAGAACCACGCTGAGGTTCCCGAATGAATCTCCCAAAAACTATAATCTTGTATAAAGGCGCTGTGTATTTTAGCCGAATTCCAAATCATGGATCCTGAAATGTTCGGACAGATTCAGATGAGCTCCTCCCATTGACTGCCAGGCGCGTATTTAGCTTGCCACATCTTTGCCCAGGGGATGTGCGGCTTGACTAGCCAATGCCACCAGATTTTTGCTCCCATCGTACTATTGCTTTGTATGGGGTCCCTTATGCCTAATCCTCCATTGGATTTTGATTGACATACCTCATTCCACTTCACAAGGGCCCATTTCCTGTTGAGTCCATTGGATCCCCATAGGAAGCCTCGTTGCAGGTTACGGATGGCCTTGAGCACCCATTTGGGAGCCACTAGTATGGAGAAAAGGTATAAAGGGATTGCTTGGAGGACCGATTTGATCAAAGTAAGCCGACTAGCTATATTGAGCGACCTGTATGTCCAAGATGACAGTCACGCTTCCAGTTTATCCAGCAACGTACGCCATGAAGTGTGCTTGAGGGCAGATGCCATGAGAGGTGCACCCAGATACTTGGAGGGCAGCTCAGCTATAGAGAAGCCCAAAATACGAGCAATATTACGTTGAGTGGAGACAGGAGTATTGAAAAAGAAGAGTTGGGATTTAGAGGCATTAATCGAGGTTCCAGAGGCTTCAGAAAAAAGAGATAACAGAGCTTTGAAGGCTTTGGCTTCTTGAGAGGAGGGGTGGCCAAAGAGCATCGTGTCATCCACGAATTGCTGATGCGATAACGGTTGGAGACCATGGATCGTCAAACCTTTGATTGCCTGTGAGGAAACAACATGATGGAGGAGGCGACTAAGACCTTCTGCCATGAGAACAAAAATGAAGGGGGAGAGGGGATCCCCTTGACGAATGCCTCTCGATGGACAGAAGGGAGTAGATGGGGAGCCATTAAGGAGGACTGAGAAGCAAGGTGAGGTGATAAGGTTCATGACCCAACGAGTCCAGGTTGCGCTGAAACCAAAGGCTATCAACATTTTCTGAATGTATTCCCAACTCAGCTTGTCGAAGGCTTTAGATAAATCAAGCTTCATTATCATGCCAGGTTTTTTGAGAATTTTTAAAGAGTGGATCACTTCATTAGATAAGATAATGCCATCCATAATCTGACGCCCCTCAACATAGCCTGTTTGCTCCGGGAGGATGAGAAGGGGGAGGAGAGATTTAAGTCTATTGGCCACCACTTTGGATATGAGCTTGTAGATGACATTGCAGAGGGAAATTCACCTGTATTTGTCTGGCTTGTTAGCCTCTTCGAATTTGGGGACAAGAGCTATGAAGGTGGAATTGAGGGAGGGAAGGACCCAGTGCATGGAACGAGATTCTTCCACCAAGGCCAACACTTCATCACTGATCAAATCCCAGAATTCATGAAAGAAATTTGCTGTAAAACCATCAGGTCCAAGTGCCTTACCATCTTTTAGTTGGGCCATAGCTTCTTCGACTTCCTGCATGGTGACTTCGTTTAGGAGATTGTGATTCTGATCATCCATGATTATATTTGGGATGTGCTGTGTGACCGATTTGATGGCTGAGGCATGACTTTCAAGTTGTTCTTTGAGTGCTTCCTGAAAGTAGTCTTTGAATTCCTTCTCAATATCTCCATGCTTTTCTAATCTTCTCCCTTGACTGTTGTTGATGAAGGCTATGTTGTTGTGCATTCTTTGTTGGATGGTGGATCGGTGAAAGAATTTTGTGTTCTTTTCACCCTCTTTTAGCCATCTGATTCTAGACTTTTGCTTCCATAGGATTTCATCCTGTAGCCTTCGGGCTTCTAACTCTGTCCAGAGGGTGTGCTCTTTATCTGCTAATTCATCTGTCCTTCCCTCTGATATGATTGTTTGTTGAAGAGCGCACATGTTCTGCTCCAGACTCTTCCGCACCTCCAGTATGTTGCCAAATTTTGATTTATTCTAGGCCTTGAGTACTTGCTTGAGGTGTCTAAGATTTTGTTGAAATTGAAACATTTTTGCTCCTGTTGGGGTAGTAAAATACTTCCAAACAGCTTGCACCATTTCTTTGAATTCTGGATGAGTGAACCAGAAGGATTCAAAGCGGAAGGGACGATTACCTTGTTTACCTGGACGCGTCCATTGGAGCATGATGGGCCAGTGATCAGAACCGCCTTGCGGCAGAATGGAGGCATGAAACTCTCCTCCAATGTGAATGGCGTTGTCGGAGATGAGGAAACGATCTAATCTGGATGCAATATGGTGTGATCCTCTTCATTTGTTTGTCCAGGTGAACACACCATTTGAAGTTTGAACATCAATGAGCTGATTTGTTTGTATGAACTCTTTGAAGCTTGTGCTGTCCTCTTCTAGTCGCATTCTCCCTCCCTTTTTTTCCTTTAGATTTGTGATGATATTGTAGTCTCCCCCGCTAATCCAGAGAGGGTGTTGTCTAGTTGCGTTGAGCTCTGTAAGTGCCTCCAGCACTTCCAATTTTTGAGGAAAGTCTTGCGGGAAGTAGGTATTGGTAAGTAGGCCATGCAGCTCCGTTCCAAGGATATGAAATGTTGCTTGAATGAAATTTCTTGAGGCATGAAAATCCTGCAGAGTTAGGAGCTGCGTATTCCAGACTATAGCAAGTCCTCCTGAGGCTCCATTCGCATCTACAGCTACAGACTGACTTCCTGGCCAGGCCTTGCGTAGGATCTTTTCAAGAAGGACATTAGTACTTTTTGTTTCCTATAGAAAAACAATTGCTGGTTTCTCTAACTGAATCATAGTTTTTAACATACGGTGTTTTGAGGGGCTATTGAGCCCTCTCATGTTCCATGAGATGAGCTTCATGAGGAACTATGATGTTTGGGCTTGTAGAACTTTGTCAACTTTGGGAATCTCCCAGATTCCATTAAGATCTCACCTAGAATAATAGTTCTTTGCAAATCATTTTTGCGCCCTCTTTTTTGGTTTCTTTGAGTATTTTCTTACCATCCCAAGGACTGCCTGCTTGTATGCCCAGACACTTATTGTGTTGTGCCTTGGTGAGTACTCCTTCCAATCTATCTATTTCCCAGGGTGGTATGGAGTTGTATTCTTTCTGCCTACATGCTGCTTCTAGTTTGAGGATATCCAGCCCATCTAGACTCACTGTCTCGGGATCTTCCTCCATTATGATAGGGATATTCTGAGGATCGTCTGAGCTCCCCTCTTGCAAGCTTAGAGCTAAGGCTGCATCAAGATCCATGGCTGAGGGTTGAGTATCTGCTGCAGAATCTTGGATTTTCGCATCCAAGGGGGGAGAGAGATTAGATGATGAAGGGTCAGATGGATCCTTAGGGGGGTTGCTAGGCTTGGACAAGGATGAAGGGTTGGGAGAGGCTTGAGAGGTCTGCGGGGGCTTGACAGTGGTATCACTAGGGGTGAGGATGTGGAAACGATTTTGGGTTTCAGTATTCGAGGGGCTAGAGGGGACAGCCGAGTGCTTTTTGACATGCCTTCTGTGAGAGGTCACCTTTGTGAACCCATCTGACTCTTTATTAGCTTCATTGCCATCGGTTTTGACTTGTGTATTCAGGGGGCATTCTCTAAAGAGATGGCCATGCTCGTGGCACTTGCGGCAACGAAAAGGAATGTGCTCATAATCTAAAGGTTGATTCCATTCATAATCATCGTGAAAGAGACTTACCGTGTCTGCAAGAGTTTTTTTGAGCTGCATTTGAATGCAGATCGTGGCGTAGGAGGTGAATCTTCTATTTTTGGTTTCTTCTGCCACTTTGATGAAGGTGCCAATGTTGTTTCCAATATCTTTTAATGTTTCTTCTTTCCAGTATTCAGAGGGTAGTGAATATAGACGGATCCAGGATGGAGCATGACTGAGGTCCTCCGTGTCTGGGTTGAATCTGGGTTTCCAATCACGCAGGAAGAGACCCAAGGAGTTGAAGAAGTATGGACCACCTTCAAATACTCTGGTCTTGTCCTCCAAGCAGTGAAAGATGGCTGTGAAAAAACCATTGGGACCTAATAATAGGGAGACCTGTCCCTTGGGCTTCCATTTAGAGTCTATCCATCCGTGAAGGGCCTTCTCGGTAGGCCAGAAGCCAAGAAACTTGCCAATCAGTGCATCATCCTTCAGGTACTGTATTTCACCATTGATTCGATGACTTGGTAGCTCGACTTTGATTCGTTCTTTTGCCTTTGGAATGGATGTGGTTGACATCGCCTTTGGTTGTGACGCATCCAGATCTTTGTCATCTTTGTCATTGACGATTGGGATCTCTGCCGTTGCATTGATTTGTTCTGGGTTCTGATCATGTACTGGGCTCTGATCATGTACTTGGATTTTGCCAGTTGAAAACAGAGGAACAGGGGACTTTTAGGAATCCGCCTTTCGTGATGAGGATGATGTGGGAGGAACAGACTCCGTCCCTCCCGCCGGACTGGC
Organism: Pinus taeda; assembly: GCA_000404065.3. Taxonomy (NCBI): domain Eukaryota; kingdom Viridiplantae; phylum Streptophyta; class Pinopsida; order Pinales; family Pinaceae; genus Pinus; species Pinus taeda. Next base: position 87,675 of record APFE030739171.1, on the reverse strand, counting down.
CATATTTAGCTAAAGACCAGTCTCGTGCTTGTTGAATGACCCACGACACCATGCAGTAAAGTGATCAACAGGCTGCAGAGGCACAGGTCTGTACATCTGCTGCAGAAGACAGGGTTGCGGCTGCTAGGGTTTTCTCCAGAAGGAGATAAAATTATGCTAACATGCAGACTCGAATTTGATTGCACCAACAATACAACAGAATATGAGGCTTTAGTCCAAGGGTTGTACAAAGCAATCGGGTTAGATGTCAAGTACCTTCAAGTTTTCAGAGATTCTGAAATTATAGTCAAACAGGTACGTAATACTATACATTGCTTATCAGGTCATTTAAAACATTATCAATCTTTATTTTGAGATCTGACTAAGCATTTTATAGCATTTAATATTTCTACAATTCCCAGACTCCAGAATGCAAGTGCAGACCTTTTGGCTAACGTAGCTTCTAAGCTTATTCCTTCTGAAGATTTTAGTCTAGACAGATTCTCAATAGAATTAATCTTTAGACCATCTATTCCTAATAACATCACAAATTGGAGAATATTCAACGACGATCCTGATATCGTAAATTTCCTCACATCTGAAGGATCGTACTCCAATCAAATAATTGACGAAGACCAAAATGATCGACAATTGCAACAAGATAGCACTAACAATGTTATACCTAAGTCGGTAGTTAAGTTAGAAGACCTGTACGATTTGAAAGATCGGTTTAAAAGGTCTACCAATTGAAAACTCCAAAGTTCAACTTTTAATTAAGAATTAGTAAACCTAGAAACCGATGCCAAACCACAAAACATTAATCTAGGTCTCGGCCTAGCCCCTAAAGAAAAATTAGCATATATTCGTCTTTTGATACAATATAAAAATGTTTTTGCTTGGAACTATGATGAATTCAGAACATACGACACTTCCATCATCCAACATACTATTCCAATGATCGATAATGAAAAACCTATCCAACAAAAGTTGAGAAAGATCCATCCCAATTTAGAAAATCAGATAAAGGTTGAACTCAATAAGTTATTGAAAGCCAAAATAATCTTTCCTGTTAGACATTCTAAATGGGTCTCCAATATGGTACCTGTTAGAAAGAAAAACGGAGATATTAGAATTTGCATTGACTTTCGAAATCTTAACAAGGCCTGCCAAAAAGATAATTTTCCTTTACCACCTATGGAACAGATATTGTAGGCAGTGGCAGGTTCAGAATTAATGTCTTTCTTGGATGGATTTTCAGGATACAATCAAGTGTTGGTACATCCTGATGATCAATTAAAAACCACTTTCAGAACTAAATGGGGCACATACACATATCGAAAGATGCCATTTGGTTTGATTAATGCTGGTGCCACATTTCAGAGAGCCATGGACATCGCATTCAAAGGTTTAGTCAATAAATCTATAGTAATTTATTTGGATGATATAACCATGTATTCCAAGAAACGAAGCGACCATCTTAGAGATTTAAAAAAAAATCTTCCAACGTTGTTTAAGGTATGGAATTTCACTTAACCTGAAAAAACCCTTTTTCGCATTAAGAGAAGGGAAACTTCTAGGATTCATAATGTCAAAATCTCGTATTCACATCGATTCCGACAGAATCAAAGAGATTTCTGAAATATCCCTACCTCACAACAAAAAAGTCATGCAATCTTTCCTTAGTCAGATCAACTTTGTAAAGGGATTTGTTGCAGATTTTTCACGAATCGTGTCTCCTTTACAAGCCATGATTAAAAAGAACTCAAATTTTAAATGGGGCCAAGATGAACATGAAGCATTCAACCTGATCAAACAAGCTATTATTAATGCTCCATCTTTAGCAACTCCAAATTTTTTAGAGCCTTTTATTTTATATACATTCACCTCAGATAAGTCATATGCTGTGATACTCACTCAGGCAAATCAAGAAAAGGCGAAAGCCCAAATTGCCTTTTTCAGTTCAAATTTCCAAGGCGTTGAATTGAATTATTCAGATGTGGAGAAACAGGCCTTTGCCATTTTCAAAGCAATCAAATACTTCAGATCTTTTCTACTCAAAACCCATACAAAAATCATAGTACCGTTTCCAGCAGTAAGGAATATTCTAGTACAGAAGGATGTGGGTGAGAAAAGGGCCAATTGGGTTACTGCCTTACAATAATATGTCATAGAAATCAAACTAGCAAAGCTTGTAAAAGGTCAAGGCTTTTGCAAAATGCTGGCTGGAGCATCACAAATTTTTGAAATTCCATCTGCAGAGGTACGAATGTGTGAGGTAAGCCTAAACAGTGCAGAATCATTATACACTGATATCATTTATTATCTTAAGAACAGGTATGCTCCTTCACACCTCGACCATACTAAGAAAAGAGCGCTAAGGTTGAAATCCAAACAATATCAGCTCTTAAATGATATTCTTTTTAGAATAAATTATGATTCTGTTCTCCTTAGATGTATTGAGAAATCTGAAGCTGAAAAAGTTTTGCAGGAACTCCACGATGGGCCAGCAGGCGGACACTATGTTGGAGATTAGACTGCACATAAAATCTTGTGCATAGGGTATTACTGGCCCATGTTATTCAAAGAGTCGCACAGTTACGTGAGGAAATTTCAAGTTTGCCAAACTACTACTGGGAGACAAAAGAATCCATCCTTGCCACTACAACTAGTTAACATTGAGAAACCTTTCAGTCAGTGGGGATTGGACATAATAGGTGAGATCATTCCTCACTCTTCTAAGCAACATAGATATATCCTTACAGCAACAGATTATTTTACTAAGTGGGTAGAAGCAGTTCCACTCAAGACGGCAAATGCTGAAATATTCATTGATCATAGATCAATTATAAATCGCCAGTTTGGATTTTCTCCGCTTTAATGTTTGATAATTGCATCATACTTTTCTGGAAATGCAATGACTGAATTTTCACTTAAAAGAGGATTCAAACTTAACTATTCAGCCAATTATTACCCACAAGGCAATGGATTAGCTGAGTCTACAAATAAAAACCTAATCAGGATTATCAAAAGAACAGTTGACCAAAATCATAAAAATTGGCATAAGTCTTTAATATATGCTTTATGGGCAGACCGAATAACGCAAAAAGCTTCTATCGGCACTTCTCCCTTTAATTTAGTTTATGGGAAAGAAGTGGTTCTTCCGACTCATTTAGCAATCCCTCTTTGTCTTTAGTTCAATACATTGATAAAGTACCAACTTCCTCCTTACAGCTAAGACAAATGGAAATAATCAACTTAGAAGAACAACGAGAACAAGCTAAGAAAACACATGCTCATCATCAAGCACTAGTAAAATTCTCTTTTGATTCAAACATAATGACCAAAAAAGATTTTCAGATAGGAGATTTAGTTTTAAAATGGGACAACGCTCAAGAAGAAAAAGGGAAACATACAAAATTTCAAAGAATGTGGCTTGGTCCTTTTCAAATTGTAGAAGTCATAGGTCCATCAACGTTTGTGTTACAGGATTTAGCAGGTAAGAGAGACTCTTTGCCTGTTAATGGACAAATTCTCAAGAAATATTTTCCATAGAAGATTATTCTTCTATTTTGTAGAGTAATTGTTTTTCTTTTCATAATAAAACTAGTTGTGAGTGGTTACATTAGGCATTTACGAGTAAGACACCAATTCTCTTTCATATTTTGATCTTTTTGCTTGTATAAATAACAAATATTTTGGAAAATTGATCCTTATTATTGAAAGATACAGTTAAAGACTCTAGCCTAGATATGATACTAGTTTCAACTTCATAAAGTTTGATGAAAACAACCTTTAGTGAAGAAATTGTTTTATGTTAGTACAATGAAAGGTATCAATAAAAAAATAAAGATTCTCTGTAGAACAACTATTTCCAAAAACTCTACTATTGTCGTCCAGAGCTATCTTAAGGAAACAATGACTTCCTCCCTACTAAGGAAATCACAACTTTCAGAGGAACATCCCAAGGATACACTTTATCTTGAAGAATAAGAGGTCCTATCACGAGCCGGCTTATCATAATCACAGATATTATAAATTGTTGACTTTGCCAAATACTGTACACCACAATAGGGCAATGACTCAAGATTGTTGCAATCAAAAGACAAGGGGTCTCATCATGAGCCAGCTTGTTCAGTAAAGTTATAAATCAAGTGAATGACTGTGTCATAAATTGGCTATCAAACCAAGACATTGTTCTTTAAGAATAAAAAGAAAATCAAAGCAATAAGTGTGGACGTGGATTCTTCTTTGAGAGTTGTAGGTTGCTTTAAGTAGGATACAGGATAATTGTTGGGTAACAGGTAACCCTGTCAAGGCTATAAACGCCTGCTGGTAGCAGAGGCTCTACCTACGACAAATGAGCATATATAAAACTGGTTTATAGAGAAGACTTTGTTTTATCTTTACAAACCAAGTAATGACTGATGTAAATACAAGGACTCGCTTGAGGGAGCAAATAATCAAAGCTGAAAATAGTTGAAACAAAATGTCATTGACATAATAGAGCATAATGTACTTTATCTTTCCATAGTAAAGTTTAACTTTCTAAAAAAATTCCCGTTTTGGAAGTTTAGAAAATTCAATAGAAAGACAGAGATAACTAGTTCTTCCAAGTGAATCGCCAATTGTTATGGCCACCAACAACCCCCCTCCTTATTTAGTATTAGCAATAACACTAAATAATTTGGGACCCTTAGTCAAAAAATTTAAAATAAAATCAATTAGCGCTTATATTTCCTTTTGGATAAAGCTTGCCATCATGGACTTAGGAAAATACTTTTGAAAAATCTAAAAAACTTAAGTTTCATGATAAAGAAAGTAAAGTTACTCCTTAAAGAGATATTGCATCACGCAAAGAAAGATAGGGCACCTTCTTATGAGCCAAAATGATAAAAACTGCGAGATTGCGACGCGAAACTCCAACGCATCGCATGCATTAATGAGCACTCACGTTGAAAAACTTTAAAATCGCCGATATGCGATATCGTATTTCGAATAAAGCACATCAACAAAAGTAGCACAACGATATTGCAATCTACGATTTTGCGATGAAGCGATCTTGCAATCTGGCAATCTTGCTCTAATGATAATGCGATTTAGTGATATGTGATACTGCGATGCAAATCACAGAAACATTCCATCGCAGGTTTTCTTGGCTCATTATTCAAAAAACGTTTTCCATAAACTAAGAACCGGTTACGCGCTTTAATGATAATTAATGAGTTACATGCTAGTTGTTAATAAAATATGGTTTTGTGTTTATTGAAGAGCCAGTTCACGTAAGGTGGCATGTTTTTGCATATCCTTGGCATTTAAAGCTTTCCTGTCATTATTTTTATCATTACTTTCACCTCATTTGTGAACTGCAGGAACAAAGAAAGGGCAGGACTCCAATGTCATTATTTTTATCATTACTTTCCCTATATCGGTATGCAGGAAACTATGAGGAAGAAAGGGCAGGACTCCAATGTCCAAAGACAGAGAAATGGCACCCTTATACACAGAGACCGCATGCAACAGAGCTGTAGGTTCACAGAATTCAGCTGAGCCATCCATTACAGATCTCTCATATACAGCCATGGTTAAATGGGTACTGAACGATGATAATATTAGAAACAGACAGTTTAATGCTCAGGGTCAAGAGCTCACGAAATCATTATTTTTACAAATTTTGAGCTTTATACCCGATAAGAGAAAGAGACACAAAAGGTGAAAAATGCATCAGAAGCTCGGATCAAAGAAACAGAGGCAGTTTCCAATGCGCGATTAGCGCCTAGCACTAATCGCGCATCGCTGAGAAAACTTGATCGAAAAGGAAAGCTTCTAATTTCTCAGCCACCTGCAAGCCCCAAAAATTGCAAGAAAGTAATGATAAAAACAAACTAGAAACAGAAACCTAAATAAAAGGCAGAAGCAATCCAAGGGTTAACCAAGTTGAACTAGGATTATTACTGGGCATACACGGTAAAGCCACATAGTCAGTGGATGACTCTCAATTATATCACCGATTTTGCTGAAAGGATGGTGCTAGCTCTTGCAAATTCTGTTTTCTTAGCTCAACTAAAAGCGAAAGACAGTCAGCCAACTCTACTCAAGCAAATACTGAATGCTTGCGACGTTAAGGAGCAAATGCAGAAATAGTTAAATGATAGATTTAATTTTAGAAATAGTTTTACTTTATTTTTTTCCTAGAAAAAGGACGGTCATTTAAACCGTATCCTGAATTTTTGTAAATAAACTATTTTTAGTTTTAGTTAGTAGTATTTAAACCCTTCTCATGCATTTAGAGAAGGGTCCAGAAATTTGTCAAAAACTTATCCTCAGAACATGCACTTTTTCACCCTCCAAGGAGGTTTTGATGAATGAATGGAACATGATTTGTTGATGTTTGCATTTAATATCTGCTACTGATGTTGTAGTTTTGTACTCTTAGTGGATGTTAGATCAAGAGGAGATAAATCATTGTTGCTTGAAGCTCATGAGTAGGACTAGTTATAAATGGTACTTTTATCTCTTAACCATTTCTGCTTATGTGTTAAATTGATATATAGTTTTCAGTTGTTTATATATTACTGCATGAATGCCTGAGTTATCATTTGGCACTTTTGTACGGTGATAGATATTTATTTATGCTTAATGTATGAATAGCTCATTATGCGATATGTTTTTCACAACTGTTTCGTCTAACCTCTTATACGAAGTGGTTCATCCTTATTGATTTCTTTTCTCATAATCGCTGAATGATCTTTATTACCAGTTGTTATCTGAAATCTTTTTAGATCGCATAATAGAAGAATTACACCCCGGGTTAGTATAGACTTAGATGTTGCTGCTTATTAGAATACAATAGCATAGCATTAGATTAAAGTTAGAATTAGAATATCTTAATTAGGAACTGTTAGATCAGGAACATCAAATTCTACACATGCACACACTCATAAATTGGGAAACTGGTCCCATATCCCCAGTCGGACCCGCTATACCAAACAGATAAGGAGTTGCCAACCAAGGTCCGGACCGGGCGACTATCCCCCTTATTGTAGACCCGATTTTCGGGGCTTCAACAGGTTTGCATAGCTTAGATCTATCTTCGCATAGCCTTATTCCTTATTCCTAAGTCGTGTGGACCAGCCATCAGAGAAAGCATGGGCACTTTGGAAGCAGCAATCACAGGCTTCATACTGATATTTGAATAGGCCGTGGAGCTATGGATGACTCTGCAGGAGGATCCAAACATGTAGAAACTTGTCACAAATATCCAGGAGACACAGTGACAGTTTGATGAAATCATGGCAACTGCGCACACTTTGGTGCCAGTCTAGCGCCTCGCTTGACTACAGGAAGGAAAACAAATGCAATCACAAATTGAAGAGCTACAGAGAAAATGCGTTGTTTTAGAGGCCATAATACAACCATGGATAGAGGAAGCATGTCAACTTACTCTGTTAGTCTAGGACAAGTTGAAGACACTCTAGCAGACACAAAGAATGATGTACTTGACAATGGAATGCCCAACTGTAGAAAAGCTGGTAGAGGAAGTGCAATAGGCCACAGTACAGGGTTCTACTGACATAGCAACATTGCAAGTCGAGTTCAATGAACTTTGCAACAAGATAGAGGTGCCAGCCACATGACTCGAGGGAGAGTCACCATACTTGTGTTAGGGGTCTATTGGGATGGGATCCCTAGGGTAAATTTTGTTGAGTTTTGGGTCATTTTGGTAATATCTTTTTGTAGCGAAGGTAAAGTCTCCACGAAATGTGGAAAGCGAAGCACGAAGCTAAGTAGAGTCAAAGGGGATTTAGTCCCTTATTTGGGTAGGTGATAGAGTTGTTTTGAGACCTGCCCATGGTTCGCAAACCATGGTATCGTAAAACAAAGGCTATATAAAGCTGGGTCATAACAAGTATATGAATCAATCAACTTTGTGTGAAGAATCATTGTAAGGGAAAGATGCTAAGGCAGGAAAGGCCTTTTTCCTGTACTTAAGTGAAAAGGGAACACTCCTACAGTTGAGTGCACTTAGACTTTGGTAAGTCTACAGGATGAGTGTGCAGGCCCCTGCAGCTGAGTGTCTAGGTATAGCAAGTCTGTATCTGAATTTTTACATCTAATAAATACTATTTTGGATGGGTATTGATGCATCTGTGTTCTTTTATTTACTTCTACAAATTTTATGCATCTGTGCTCTGTAATATTTTTTTATATGAATGAATGCTTATTTACTATGCGGAACAGGTAGTTCTGTAATATTTATGCATGATAAGTATAATTAAACACCTTCATGAATACCTGAAATTCAATAAGATAGAGTTGCAGTAGTTGTTTGTTCGAAAGGAATAAGACTATGCGAAGATAGATATAAGCTATAAGAACCTTAGGAGACCATCACACATGCCTCTGGATGCAGAAACCTAGTTCTAGAATCCCCCAATATTCAAATAGAATGCAAATTCCACCAAAAGATCACCTTAAGCCTATTGCTACAACTTTATTCCCTTTCCAAATTGTTCTACATTTTTCTAGAGCTTGACGATCCCCTAATTTCATCTCTTTGAGGAGGAGGAGGATATGGGGATTCTCTCATCTAATTAAGATTTTTATTTTAGATTACATTTTCTCATTACCTATCCCCTTGCAATTCTAGGAGATGATATTCATTATTTGCTAGAAGCTTTAGAACCCCCACTAGGATGATGTCTATAGGAACCATATTTCCTTTTATTTTTATGGAGTCTGAACAAAGGAACATTAATCACTGATTGAGTTCATTTTTCTTTATCCCTTTCCACATGAGAAGATTAGAGCTTTCGATTATATTTTTTTCCCACTTTAATTTTATATTTCAAGGGATCAAAACCATTTTCCATTTCATTTTTAAGTTTTTCATTAACTGGGGAAAATAAAGGGAGATTAGATTTCTCTACATGTGGAGATTCAATTTTTTGGCTTGAAGGGGCCTTACCCAGGTTCAACTTTAACTATGCCAACCAACAAAACCCTAACTCTTGGCCCTTTCAACAACAACCCGTGTAGCGCAAGCTGCAGTCTCACCCGAAGCAGTATTGGGGGATATTAGAACCATGTTTCTGCATCTAGAGGTGTTACACTAAAATTTGTCACCATGACTATTTGCAGTTAGTATGGCTCCATCAACAGTCATACTATCCTCCTTGGCAAGTCTTATACCTCTGCTCTCCATGTCAAACTTCAAGAAAGAGAGAAAGTCTTTAAAAATATGTTTATCTCTGGGTACGCAGTTTCTCTCAACCTTACCTGCATGTACGCATCCCAAGTTCATAATACATGCGTACTTGTACACTCTGTATGTAAAGGAGTGGGTGCGTACTCCTGTAAAAGTCAAAAGGCGCGAGTTTCATCTTAAAAACGTTACTTGTGGTCACTTCTAGAGCATTCTAGAAGCTTGTTTGACGTGTATTGAGCGCCTCCAGATGGTTCATGTATCCCTATGAAAGAGGAATTTATCCCATCAAGAGGGGAGCTACCCCATCCAAAGAGGGGCTTATCCCATTGATGGTGGACCTGATTAAATTCCTCTAGAACACTATAAATACAGGCACTGGGCCAGAGGAGGGGAGGTTGAAAGCTGAATATTCCAAAGGGTAGATGCTGCTAGAATTAGGACTTCCTTGTAGAAGCTTGTGAGGAGAGATTACCATCCTTTCTTGTTTCATTTGGAAGTGGGTGAGCTTATCAAAGTAAAGGAAAACTCTTGCTGGACCCTGGGAGGAACTTGCACAACACCAAGGCTCAGGTTGTAATGGTTTCTTTTGTTTCCTATTAATACAAATAAGTCCATTCTTCTCAACAATTTGTTATTAATGAGTTGGTTCATATACTCCTTGGTCTGTATGTTGAATATGTTTTATTTTATGAGATATTTAGGTGCTATGTAATCGTTTGATTGTTAGTGAATGCAGGTTTCGAAGTGAAGGAGGAGCTCATCCGGATC